>DWEJ01001480.1:0-12968 GCA_018245835.1 Mysoria sejanus stolli | reverse complement strand
TGTCGGAGGAACTCTGATTTATGAATCGTTCGCATACTGCCTGAAACTTACGTTTGAAACGACTCGAACTCCGCAGCAGTCGCGGCATTGGCCAGTGCTTCCTTCCGATACTGCCAGCCGACGCGATGTCGCGGCGCGTAGCACGCACACCCACTCAGTATTCGTGTGGCTATATTTTCACAATTGGTACTTGTATATTTTATAGACTATCTATAAAGAATAAGAGTAATTGCCTTAACAGAAGTAGTCGGGGCGAGTGGGGTTCACCGCTCCGTTGAACCCCACTGGGATTTTTCGTGCTATACTATCGTTATATAATCAAGTAGCATTTCTTCAACATATAGATTATTCCTCGACCGGTGTCCTCACACCGAAACTTGATTGTTTAGTTTGGTATTTTGTATTTTAATTTTTTTTTTCAATAAAATAGTTATGTATAAATTGAGTAGGATGTTTATTTGACATGGAGGGTGAGCCCCATTCTGACTCAGCCAAGTGCCTGTCAGCTAGACACGTCTGTGAGACGTCTCATCAGGTTTTGATTGTGTAGGGCAGTATTATTGCTATCTATTGTTTGTGTGAAATTTTTAATTCAGTACTATTTAATTGCATGCCACCATAATTTGTTAGTAATAAAGGAACCCCATGTTTTAACAATTCTTTCTAGACTTTTTGACTTTTATAAAATTTAATACAGCATTTATAAATCAAAGGTTTCTATGTAGGATGGGGAAATATTTAAGTTAAAATTCAATCATCTATGTTATGTTTTATTAGTATTGTAAGTACAAAATTATCTTACTTGAATATACATGAATTAACATAATATCTAGACTTCCTTTTATAATTTAAGATTTTTTGGATCTATTCCAATTACAAATTTCATAACTAATCAACCAAGCTTTCAATTCAGGAACCTCTTGATATCTTCAACAGCTGAACTGGATTGAACCGCCTGCGTGGTGTGAACATAAGTTGTTTCTGTTGATGCATTGTTGGCATGCGGTAGGGTACAGCCACGCCCGCAGGCAACTGGGCCTCCTGCCCCCTCAGCTCATGCACCCAGTCCGCATACAACAATGCATTCACCTCTTGCAGACAGTCAGCAGGCATTGGTGTGATCACATACAAAATTCCTCTTTGAAAATCAATCCCTCGAATGAGTCCTGAGAACAATTCAATGACAATATGAACATATTTAAACTTATCAATTCCTATAGTATAGTATTTTATTGATAACACAAATATGATATTAACGATGTACTTTGTTCAAGTTGCATCACCTTTGACTCATAGGTGTTTAACTCTAAGCAAGATAAGTGTTTGCAATTATACATAACATTTTCTCTGTATTTCTATATATATAATATATCAATACCTATTTATTTAATAAAATTTTTCATACTATTATTATGGCATAATATATAATTTTGCCACATGTTTTTATAGTTCTTAAATTTACAGTTTTACTAAGCGAAAATTTTTCTTCTGATTATAAATATACATGGTCCAAATATCACATGATTTGATCATAGTTGAAGACTGCTAGTTCTATTAATTAATATACTGTTTCTCGTTGCATATTGAATTATGAATTATGTATCAAACAGTTTATGGTATGGAGAAACACCTATAGAACTTGAATTTCCTACTATATAGTATATGTTATCTTATTAGGAATTACCGTGTCCATGGCACAACAGTGGTTCGTCGGCCAATACATAAGTCTTCTGGGTGACACTGCCTGACTCTTGTTGACACAGTGCCACGACTTTACCGTTCAGCACCTGTAAAACTGTACCTTCGGGAATTTTTACATTCATGTATACACACAAATCTTGTATCTGCACTCTGGAAAAATAAAACGTTTTCTATATAAAGTGTAATTAGAATTTTCCTCTTATACGTAGATAGAGTTTAATGTAGCGCGCTAGTTTGTGTTGAAATATAATGAGGCTGTAGCGGCGCCGGAAACAATGACTCACGCTCGATTCCCGGACACTTCGTATATCTTACGTTACTCATTTCTAAAACAATGCTATTATTATTTTAAACTATTTCAATAAACTATTTCTGCGCTAACTGCTTACGTAGTGCTAGTATATATAGCAGTAGCTAAAATCTAATTGGATTCTCGAAACACCTTAACGTGACCTTCCTGTCGTGTGTCTTAAATTTATAATGTTGACATCAAAATAAAGATTTGAAATAATTCGGTGGGTAAACGTAAACTGTAAAATTTTGTGGCCTATAAATTACCGTCATCCGAACGATTAGTTTGCGAATAACTAAACATTTATCGTATCAAGTATATGACAGCAATAAAAGCAGCTGATAATGAACAAATAACTATGCAATTAATCAGTATTGATAACAACTATATTACCTTTACACTAGGCAAATACAGATAGGACCATCTAAAAATGGAAGTCTTGCCGCTATTCAACAATAAATACAAAGTGTGAGCCCTATAAAACGAAAACGTAAACTCTCTTGGGCGTTTGATGAAAGCATCACAAGTTAATTCGCTAAATGGTTTTAAATTAAAGTGTACAGTATCTTTCCCATGCACGCGAGGGCACGTTGACATGACATCATTGCGAGCAATGCGTCATGACTATAAAAAGATGACGTACTAATTCTACTTCAACTTTACCAAAGATGATTTATATAAAAAAGATTACTGAACGTTACTATGTATATAAAATTGATTATTAATTTTATACTACATTAACATCGATCGTGTATGCGTTAAAAGGTAGCATTGCACGTTTTAAACTCGTAGTTTTCATCTGAATCATTTTTTGTTTATTTTTTTAGCTTCATTATTTATTGGCGAGTCAACAGCCGCGGACACGAGCAAGAACATGCATTAAACAATTGTTTTACTCAGCGCTGGAAAAGTAAACCCAATTCTACCAAAGCTGTCAAGACAACTTTTAATATTTATACTTAAAATTTAATTTAATCGCAAACTATAACAATTATTGAATTCAAATAGAAGATAATTCGAAAATAAAAAAAATTATTATTGGTCAATAAGGTTTACAAAAAAAACTTGATAGAAATAGTGTGAAGAAAAAAAAACAGATTCATTCAAGTCAACTGCATATCATTGCATACTTACTCGTATGGTGTGATCCCTAATAGTGTGGAACCTCTATAAATATTAAGCAACTCGCCAAAATACGCGAGGAAATTCAAATATCTCTCGTCGCGCGGCGCTATTGGGTTTTGACTCTTTACCGGGCTCTCTGTGTGATGAGACAGAATGAAGCCATAGTTCAAATTATCTGGACAGGTGGTGTTTGCGAACAGTCTCATGTTTTTATAGTAATCGTAGTGCGCGGCGACCAATTGCGGGCGTAGGAACATGTCGTATCTTTTCTTTTGATTCTTGGCGTCGATTTGTAGAAGGTAGGTCGGTTTACAATGGAGTATGATGATTGTTATGAAGTGCAATCCGACAACATTGCACAGCCCCATTGTATTGACGAGCCAGCGCATGGCGCGGAGCCGCGGCTCGGACGCGCAGTAAGCGATCAACTCCATTACAGCGTTCGCGTAACGCGTCATATTATCCAATGCGTTTATCATGCCCAAGTTGAATGTCCTGTAACAAATTGTTACGTAAAGACTTAAACACTCGTGTCTGCCTCTCAAGTCTATCAATAGAACGGAGAACATTTTCTAACGTTGCGCTAAACACGTTCAATATGATTACCTGTTAACCATGCATATTTATTTCATAAAATTAATAATAATTGACATAACATCACGCATATATTTCGCTGAAAACACATATATGTCACACATGAATGCTAAAGAAGTTTTAATAGCTGAGTAATCTGTAGGTTAAATTCTGTTTAAATGACACTGAAATCTGACGAGGCTCTGGCGACCGGCTGATTGCGGTATAGCGCAGCCTACATACGGCTAAATAACCCTGGCTGGCCGCTGACGGGCAGCAGCGAAGGCGGTGCGAGAAGTCGTGCCCGGCGATCCCCAACCCGCTTGCCCAGCGTGGGGATAATGGGCAGACACTCCTCATGGATAGGCGCAAAATAAAAGGCGCTCTTTGGGGGAGACCTATGTCCAGCAGTAGGCAGAGAAGCTGATGATGATGAAATCTACAAAAATTATTTTTCTTGTAAGCACTTTCCACAGTCTTAATATTAAACAATGTAAATTCACGCCTGTAATCCAGAAAGAGATAGACACAGGAGTGTAGTACACTTTGTACGGTTCACCGGTTACGTTCATGTACCACTGTGGAATGGTTGGTGTGGTGAGCCTATTACCATACACCGGGCACATTTCCATACTCCGAACCACTATTAGAAAATCTAAATTAGAAAAATCCAGTAGTCCCCGATCCGGGATTTGAACCCAGGATCTCCCGATCGGCCTTCGCGCTTGCAACCAACACCAGCAATGAGGCGTTAATATTAAACAAATTACTTTCAATATTTTTCCAACGCTATTTTGACTAGTTGATATAAATGTAAATAATTTTATACATAATAACACACACATAATAACTATTTGAAGGCAGTTACAACCATCTGTAGGTGACAATAATACCATATAAAGAGACATTTGGGTGAATAAAGTGAAAAACGAAGTCGTTACATTAAGTAATTTGTTAAACTAATTTTATTACTTTTCATTGGTTTTCCCTGATAGCGAAATGCATTTGTTTTCTCAAATACGTAACTTTACGCTTATAATCCCCAAAGAGGTAAGCAGAGGAATGCAGAACATTCCCACGTTTCACCGGTTACGTTTAAGTCCCACTATGGAATAGGTGGTGAGCCTATCGCCATACATCGGTCACATATCCAGACTCCGAACCACTACTAGAATTTTAATTTACATTTTCTAGAAAATTTCTTAGAAAATTTCTAAACTAGAAAAACTCTTTTGTAGTGTTCGACCCAGGAATCGAACCCGCGACCTCCCGATCGGCAGTCGCACTTGCAACCAACATGACCAACGAGGCAGTGACAAGAAATGTTCAGAAAAAAGATTCTGAATTATTCGCTAGTAAAGATAAACATGTTGGTCGCGACGATTAAACGATGTAGGTATACAATAGCATGACATGCGAAAGTAACAATGTTTTTAATTGATGTTCAAGTACTACAATTATGTAGTACTTTAAGGTATTAACCTTATATTACATTTTTAATAGCCTGATGGTGTCATAACATCAGCAAGTGATAATTGACACATCTATTCATGTCATAATTATGATGCAAAATATCCTTTAAAATCGCCATGTACCTACTCAGTGGTCGAGATCTCTAACAACGATATCAACATACATATAAGGCACATAAACAAACTAATTTTTCATAAAGATATTTTGTGTCATAAATTTTATATTTAGTATCCAATCGCAATATAAAATTTGTGTACAAATTTAAATATCCCTACGATTAAGTGATACATCCAAAAAAGTACGAAACAATCCCACACATCAACAAAGACAGTAACAAATCAGCGGATGTCCTATATTTAAACTTTTTTTTTTACTTCCATTTGAGCGATTTGTTATATGTTAAACAGACGCTGATATTTCGAAAAGTGCTCTTGATGTGCGTGCTTGAGGCTTGTGATATAACAACCAATTCCGCGGTTGTGATATCTGAACGTTTGATCTTCGTACAACACGTCGTCCGTCATGGTTCGTTGTAGTGTCTGTGGCGTCTTGTACAGACTTATTATAATTATTATATTTTTTAATTTTGTAATTAACACTTGTTATTAGACAGTGGCGGCGTAAGACCAAAATTTTATGTGGGCGAAATAAATTTTATAGATTTCGCGGGGCCCTCTGCCAGCGCAAAAAGACCGATTGTATAAAATAAAAAAAAATTACTAGACATTAAAAAAAATCACTAGACATTAAAAAAAACTATTCGTGCAATACAAACAACAAATAATAAAGATCAACTAAGTACCAACAACAAAGAACATTTCTAAAAATATTAAAGAAATATAAATTTTCTTCTTTTTACACAGCTAAATTATTTACCGCGTCATAATTCATCTTAGATTGTATATTTGCTTCGATTATTATTACATTATAATCAAATTATGACAATAATATTTTTTGCCAAAAAAATTTTTTGGCGCGTTTGCGGCTTTTAAGTAATGTATCTATGCTCGGGCCGCGAGGCGCCCTGGGCCGTGAGGCCATGGGCGATGGCCCACGTAGCCCACGCCTTACGCCGCCGCTGTTATTAGATTATTCTTAATATAAATTTTCATCACTACAGAGTATGGATACTCATTACTAATACACAGTAGGACATGTAACACGACTGGTTGATCAAAACTATTGCATACGTATAAACAGTTCTACAAAATAATAAGATCATTAAGAACCGTATCGTTCTTAATACAAAAAAACGAGAATGACGTTCAAAGGGTTATGTTGTTCTAGATTAAAATAATCGGAAGTAGACAGCGAAAGTTGCGGTTGCAGTGTTGTTTTGAAGGCAACGCCTACGACGATTACGTTCGTTTATAATCAATGTGTTAAAAAATTCCAAGTTTACGCAAACCCTTCGGTTGCGCGTTTTCTATGTCAGTAGGCTAAAATTGTTTAAAAGTCACGGTTTCGCGTGATACGAGTTCTGGTTTTGTTCTCATGATTTACTCTATTTCAAAATCGCCTTTGATGGTGTCTCGATTTTTTGTTCTTATTTTCATGCAAGAAGTAAACATTAATAAACTTCGCTTGTTCAATGTGCGCGATGCGTGGCATTAGGCTCACCACCTATTTCATAATGGGACGTAAACGTAACTGGTGAAACGTGGGTGTGTTCTGCATTCCTCTCCCTACCTCTTCGGGGATTCCAGCCGTGAAGTTACGTTTTTTTTATGTTTGTTCAAGTTTGATTCACGTTTTTAATTGTTTCTAATGACGTTTTCGTTGGAAAATCAAAACATTTGCTATACCATATCCTGTTTAAAAATTTTAGTGTTTTCTTTTTTTTAAAATAAAAATAAAAAATTTGAAATTTTAATGCATATATTATATGTATTTTTCCAGAATTATAGCTATCTCGTTTACGAAATCCATGTGAAATTGGTTTAGAACTCATGACATGATAAATGTAATAGACAAACCGATGAAGCTTATTTCGCATTTTATATTTTATAGCACGAACTCTTGGTTATTTGAAACTGTGTCAAAATTTTAAAGAAAATAAATCTCTCCAAACGTGTCATAGCTTTACTTTAAAGCTTTGAAAAAACAGTAAATGCCGAAATACGAGTTAGTAATTGCAAATTTCGAAACTGACCCCTTGAACATTTTTCTATTCAAATACTTAATTTAATTTCATTGGAACATACGTAAGTGTTACATCAAATATAAATCTGAAGCGAACGGTGTATTTGTTAAATATTTCTTTAGTGACGAGCATAGTTATTTTGCACTGCACTTTTCGACACATCTCTGCAAATACTAGGTGTCATGTATGTATACACTTACTTGCAAAATAAGTAGGGAATTGGGTTACGTAGAGAAATGCCAGTACATCTGCTGATTTTGTTTGGACTTCGCAATGCTTAGGTTCAAGACGTCAAATAATATATAATATGTTGAAAGAGATGTGCAATTTTGATTTTCAATAATTGTGAAGTCAGCATATTCTTATATTTACATATTCTTCAACATTTAGATCTCTCTATATATTTTTAAAAATGTGCAATAAGTATCCTGATGTACACATAAAATAGATTTTTAATTATTTTAAAGTATACAGCCAAACAAATTATGTAACATCACGCCTGTTACCCCAAAGAGGTAGACAGAGGAACTCTGACATTTTGCCAGTAACGTTTACGTTTCACTATGAAATAGGTGGCCATACAACGGGCACAAATCCAAATAGGCTCCGAGGCACTTTAAAATTCTTAACTAGAATTTCTTGTAAGGAAAATCTAATAGTAGGTATTTGACCTGGGAATCAAATCTCTCGATCGGTAGGGTACTGGACCAACGAACCAAGTTGCAAAATTCACGTTATAATAATTCAATATAGGCTAATCAGCAAATGCAAGAGAAGAAAATATAATAAGACACAAATAATAAAATGAACTATTATGAAAACTGTATCTTCCGCGCCGTCTAAGCGCTTGGGGGAGAATAATTAATATACCGAACATGATGTTTTAACACACTTTGTATAGGTTCGCTTAAACGTCTATTTTTGGGGATACGGCGGTTGTTTTATTGTTTATAATTTGAAACCAATTATATTATATTGAATCAGCCACATCAATAAATATATAAATTGCAAAAGTTAAACATTTATTGATATAAAAATAAATAAAAAAGTGAAATAATCAATGTTTTCAACAAATCTAACGAAGTGCGATTAATTATTTATATCTACTTAATAATAACAATTAATATTATTGACACTTCACGACAGTTTATTTATGGTACAATAATTAAACCGTCATGATTTATTGCTAAACTTAAGAGTTAATTTAAACATTTAAGTAAATACTGTTCGAATAGCATGTCGTAACCGAGATCTGTAAAAAATATACCTCCCATCGTAGGTCAGTCAGTATCACTATTATTTCATGTCTGATTATGAGCACATTTCTAGGTTCCGTTGGATTGTAACATTCATTGGGTTATAAACATGGTTGGATGGTTATACACATGACCTGATCACAACCAATGGCGGATCCACGGGGGTTATGGGGGTCATGACCCCCCCTCTCCTGGGCTGGGTCCACGGCCTAGTTAGACCACTAATTAAAATAGTTATACATAATGTTTTTATATATTTTTATGTAAGCGCTCCACTGCAATTTGGAATTTATATTGATTCCTAAGAAAACTTAACCAGGTAAGACCAACTTTAATTGAAAATGTTATACAGGAAATGAGAGAAAAAATATTGGCTGAACCTTCTTCAAGAATATCGAATCTTGAATTTTGTCACGAAAATATGTTATTTTAGTTTTATGCCTGACAAATACGTATATCTCATCGCAGCGAGTATTGCAGAGTGAAAGGAGATTCAAAACAAAATGGAATCGTATCAAAAATATTAGCGATCCGATCCGATCCGATATTAGTATCGGTGTATATTGGTATTAATTGCCACCAATATACACCGATTTTTCACCAATTTCTCTTTGCCCATTTACTCATTGTCATTTACTAATGTTTAATAAGAGCTAAAACGGTTCTGCATTATATCTATTCTTCATACATACGTCTCGCAAAGGTTGTTGCTTGAAATTTAATTACTACAATCCTTATAATATTTTTTTAACTCCAATTGTTGTCCATAGTACAGATTTGTGTCAAGATCCTAGAATGACTGGTGCAAAATTACTTTTTAACATGGTTTTAGGTGTATCAAAGAAGAATTCATTTGAATCATAAGATTTCAAGAAAAATAAAACCTTAACTCTTGTTCTACGAGAAAACTAATAAAAAAGTTAACTAAAATAATAGAACAAGGCTATATTGTTTTTAAGAAAAAATATGGTAAATTATTATTATGAGTGTGTGCTTTCCTCTAAATGGAGCCTCAAATGTACTCACAAGAACGTGTTTCGTATAATTCGAGGCCTACAAAATTTGATTACGTAACATGAAGTTACGTCTAATGTTATCTACCAGTCATGTTACCTTTTATCGTATTAAACACGGACGCTTTTTTCGTAGTTCAAAGCTTTCGCTTGCGGTGTATGTTTGTGGTTATCACGAGGTATCTGTATTTATAGTACGTGATTTTTTATTTCTATTTGTATCATACAATTTTTTGTTTAAATAGAATAAATTGGTTAATTATTTTGTTTGGTTAATTATTATTAATACAGGGTGTCTGGTCACCGGTGTCGGAGACTTAAGGGGTGTGAAATATGGCAAATTTTATCGACAAATCACCCTTCCAAATTTTTTTCCTCTCTTCGATGATAAAGTGGTAGCCATTCTGTATTTTTAATCTCAAATTTCGGGTCCTTGTACTGAATTGGCTATTGCTATACATGTAGATGCCCTAGATGTAAAATTGGCTTAGATGTAAAATTTATTTTTAAGCAGGTATTCTCTTCTGTCGGACAGAAACAAAAAAAGTAGCTTCACAGTCTCGATTTTACGAAAGTCAACAATGTGAAAAAAAAAATTTTTTTTTGTTTTTGATTTATAAATTTAATAATATAAATTTACATTCTGTTCCTTTATGAATAATAAAGTGAATACAATTTAGTATGAGTCGATTGTTTACATTATTACCTATCAAATGAGACATCTTTCGTCTTTCTAGGGCGTCTACATGTATAGCAATAGCTAAATCAGTACAACGACCCGAACTTTGAGATTAAAAAAACAAAATGGCTGCCATTTTATCATTGAAGAGAGGAATAAAAATTTGGGTGATTTGTCGATAAAATTCACCACATTTCACCCCCCTAAAGTCTCCGACACCGGTGACCGGACACCCTGTATATTAATACTACGGATATTTAATATCAAGTAAAAATAAAAGTACACAAATTCAATATAATATTATTTTATTGCATTTAACATTCAACACATAATGATGCTGCCATTCAGGATAGGACCAGGATGTCTTCAGCACGGACATCGTCCCCGAGCATTGTCTTAGGCAAAATCGATTTCGAGACGAAGAATAACAGAAAAATTCACATTTACAATATCATCATCATCACCATACGCAACATAATTTCACGCCTGTAATCCTCGACGAGGTAGGCAGAGGAATGCAGAACACTCCCACGTATCACCGGTTACGTTTACGTCCCACTATGGAATAGATGGTGAGCCTATTGCCATGTATCGGACACATATAATTATTCATTTACTCAAAATTTGCTCAAAACATCATCAAATCAAGATCACAAAAGAATTAGAATTCATAAAAATACAGTTCACAAGAGCATTTATTAAAAAATACATTTAATATTACATTTAAATAAAAGAAAATCCATGCAAACACATCGTAACATTTTGATATAATTATTCATTTGACTTCGATATTTCTTTAAAAACGATTGTGTGAATTTTAATAATTATTTTTCCACTGTACTTTTTATTTAGTAACAAAATCAAGAAAAATATGGGTCGATTTCGATGCGGTTCTCACTTGTTCATCAGTTTTGAATCAGGTGAAATTTTAGAAGACATTGTAACCTGCATAAAAAAATACATCTATGGATATATCTATTTATATTATTGTCTAAATGTAATGTGTTGTAAACACACACAAATGTATTCCATTGATGAACATTTCGAGGGCACACACAAAATAAATTTTGTGGTTCATCAGTTAAAGAGTGACTAAGACGAGAGGAATAATCCAAAGCGTACCTAAACCTAAAAAAACGGCATAATGCAGTTTATTCTGTATGGCGCAACTAGAAATGTGATGTCCACAGTATAAAAAGTTTATGTGCGTGTGTGTTTTTTCCCAACTTTCTTACATATATAAAACAGTATAACAATTTGAAATAATACAATGAGTGAACGCAGCATCTGTAGAGAACAGTCTTAGACACATCCGTGGGTAAAAGATATAAAAAAAAAAAACTATAAAATTTATTTTCCACGACGTCACAATCGCGGTACAGATGGCTTGTATAGCATGCATCGAACTACACCACAAATTATCATGTATACAATTTTTAATACAAAATATCCACTAACGAGACTATTATTACTCATAATAATTATAATAATATAATATAATACTAACCCGCCACGCATTTAATGCAACCGCATACATTTTCTCACAACTGCCCGATTTTTATATTACGAATAAATAATGTATTAGTTTCATACAACCCTATATATGTTTGTGAGTATAAATTATAATCAGAATTAAACCACCGTCCAAAACAACACGAGCGATTCTCCGCTGTAGCGATTTATTTATAATTCTTGCGACGAATTATGTAGACACACCTATTGTAACTTTGAAGTTTAACTATATCCCTTTACCTATCTCTTCGGGAGTTTGAGGCGTGATGTTACATTTGATTTTCCTTCAACTTGCTTTGTGTGCGTAGTTAAACTAATTTCTTAAGTAATATAATGTACATAGTACATACGTACAATATATAAGGTACATAGCGATAATGTTTTATATACTTACTAGTCTCTGATATAACGTGAATGTATTTTCGCGAAGGGTTAGAAGGACATAGCACTCCCACGGCTCACCAGGTATTCTATATTTCTCATGTGATTAGGGCTGAGCCTATTGACATACACCGGGCATAGAATATGCACCGGACATATAATACTAAAAATTCCAACAATAGTTTACCCGGCCCGGGATTCGAATACAGGACCGAGTTGCTCAGCATTCGCGCTTGAAACCACTACGTCAGTGAGGCAATGGACATGTACTTATTTACCAATATAGAAACAGATTATACAGTAAACTATTCAAAAGACAATTTAATTCTTGCAACGTAAAAGTAATTTATATTATATATACGAGGTCATATCTAGTCCTTCATAGCACTGTGGAATGACTCAAAGTAATTGAAACATAAAATATTAGCGTACTAAATAAATGTCATCGGGTAAGAATACTTCAGTTCGCGTTGTTTTGAACGGATCCTTAAATGGCTCTCAAACAATTGGAGCGTTACGTTTGAGCTATACGAAAATATTTTATAATAATAACAGTGAATATTATTATTGGTTTAAGTCTAATATCTTAATACGGTTCAAATTTGGAACGAATAATACCAAAAAAAAAGAAATCTAGCTGAGGATAAGCGAAATGCAGAATTTAAAATTCGAATATACAAAATAAGTAAAATAAAATTACTGAAAACAAAAAATGTTTTATTTTTTTTAAAAGTAAATAAAACGAATTGTTTTTTTTATAACAAACTTTGGCATTATGATAAAAATATTGTAACCTTGCATTTCAATGGAAAAAATACCT
>DWEJ01001479.1:0-12969 GCA_018245835.1 Mysoria sejanus stolli | reverse complement strand
CGTCGCCCCCCGCGCCCGCGCCCCCCGCTCCCCCCGCGCCCGCGGTGCCCGCCGCGCCCGCCAAGGGGCCGCGCGCCGCCACGCCGGCGCCGCCCGAGCGCGCCGACAGCCGCCTGTCGCTCGGCGCGCTCGCCACGGCCGAGAGGCTGCTCTCCACCAACCAGGACCGCAGCCTGTCCTCCACCACCACCGACCGGCTCGCGCTGGCCACCCTGTCCACCGCTCAGGGTCTCATCAGCGGTATCGGTGGGAAGAAATGACGAATCAACAAGGACTTTCTGGGAAACGCAGTGCGTTTTCCCAGGAAGGTGAGGAGATAAGTCGGTGGACATTTCGTATTGGGATTCTAAAGTGCAATGTGAAACTATTTAACTAATTGTTCGATAGTTACGTATGGACCGTATTTTTGTCAGCTTCTAATTCTTTGCCAGTTTCCTAATTAACAGGTTTGCTTGCCATCTGTGTGATTAAGATTAAACTAACACAGTTAATGTCACATTACATTTACGTGATAGAAAATAGATGGCGCTGTAAACTCATTTTTGATAACAGAATCTTTTATCCTTGAAACGCATTGAGAACCAAAATACATACATACACGCAAAGATTTTAATGATATTTTGCTATATGTAAAAGTAATTTATTACTAATTTAACTAGCAACACTGTAAATAAAATCTCACATGTTAATAAAACCTTTATTTATATTTATTATACTTTGTACATAATAGGAATCATTCATATCCAACAAATAAGTTTAGTGTAAGTGTAAATAAGTTACGTGCCATATTCGAGAGCGATTGTTGGTAATATTGGATTAATTTAACGTTCATTAAATCTTCTAATTCTAACAATAGTTATGAATACTAATATAATTATCTACTTTATTTACCGCAAAACAGTTGGTGTCAGTTTATCTCACCATGTAAATAATACCCGTTAATGTTTTTTATTATCGAATAATCAATATATAAAATCAATGAATGCTGTAATTAAATTGTATAGTTTAATTACTTCAAGATATGTACCTTGAAGTAAACTATTAAGTGTGGTAGTGTCACCGATCAAAATTGATTTGACGTTGCTGTTATGAAAAATAAGTTATTTGCCATATCAAAGGAAACTTATATTATTGTAGAATTATGTATGACCTATGTATAAACGTAAAACCTATGTATAAACGTGAAACAAAAACACTGCTAAAGATTATAACTAGTTTTGACGTAATTTACTAGTTTACAATAGATGGCGCTGTTACATAATTTATAATAATGACAACTTTCAGTTTGAGTAATTTTTATTATTTTTCGTGGTGAAAATTTGTAAAGTTTCTATTAAGGATAAAAACTAAGATGTTGTATGTATGGAATTGCATGTAATTTTGTAAAAAAATCATTTCAATGTCAACCAGTCCCAATACTCGTACATATTTTCAGACCACACTTATTGTATTTCCATTTTTGAAATCAAAATCCAGTTTTCCTTTTTCAATATCTCTATTGCATATTTTATAAATTAATTTAGGATCTCACTTGTTTACAATATAATAAATTATTGGGATATTTCTACTGTTTGTATATATTAACATATTCTGCATCATAATATTCTCAGATTATCAAAAGGGGGAGGATACCGTCACTACTTTTCTTTGACAAAAGAAAGTAAAATAAAATGATTAAAAGAATATGATTCGTTATTACATAAAAGTCCTGAAGCAAATGCTATTTGACATGTCGCTCTCTGCTTACACCGTAAGGGAATTGATGTGATATAATAAAATGAAATAATTGAGACCAAAGATTCAGTTTACAGTTAACTTTTCAGTCAAAAACCTACTGTAATAACCTACCTAATAACTGTTTCATTGCAGTTAAACCATCACACCAGGAACTGCAGGCAGCGCCGGCCATTTTGCCGCTTTGACGCAGTGTGACCACATTTTATTTTTGTAATCTACTAAAATATCGTATCAAATTGTCGGCGCCGACGCCGCGCCGCGCCCCCCCTAGATCGGCCCTGACTGCAGGGTAGGCAGTGAGCACTGTGTGTCGAATATCTCTATATAAGTGCTTCTAATAAATTGTTCACTCTTTTACTCACTGCGCAGTGCCGTAAATAGCCATTCTTTCTGATCATTTCTGCGCCCCCTCCCCCCCATTTTGTGGGCCCTATACCTGGGCTACACGGCACCGTATACGCGCGCAAGTTATGGAGACTTCTCACTGCGAATTGTACAGTAATCATGTAAGTTTTTAGGAAAAAAACACGTTTTGACATTTTGTACTTTATCACACAGCGTCGTTTTAGATGTAAGCACTTTTTGACGAGACGAAGCGTATTTATGTATCAATATTAACACTGTGCAATATTATCTTGTAATGTATAAAATTATTATTTATTGTGAACATTTTCGAATTTAATAAATATATACATAACGTTGTATATAATGTTACACACAGAACGTAACAACAAATGGAGATTTTGGTTTGATTATTTACATATACTAACTTTTCATTCAATTCTTGATTATAGTAGTCAGATATAAGAAAATAGAGTGATCATAGTCAATGATTTTACTAAACGAACGAATACTTGACTTCTCACTATTTTAATTTCATTCACAATTCAATAGGTCGTTGTTACCCTGTCCGTACTAGAGATGTAACGAATATTCGCATTCGCATTCGCATATTTTTGCATGTTTTTTAATACAACATAAAGCTACAACCTAGTGACATCACATTATCAATTTTCAAGTAATGAAAACAAACAAAAACAAATTCATCAATGAAATTTTCTATCAAAAACTGAATATTCGCATTCGCGAATGTCGGTAGCAAACATTCGCATTCGCATTCGCGAATGTTCAAAAAGTGATATTCGTTACATCTCTAATAGAAACAATAAACTCAACTGTTTTAGTATAAAATACTCCCTGCCTACTCCGTGATGGACCTGGCGTGAAGATATGTATGTATGTATTTTAGTATAATATGTAATAATAACTGTTTGAACTTCCAAAATCAATATATTGCCAATATTATTTATGACTATTCAACCGAGAATTCGATGCAATTCGGTACACAAAACGCTATCTATCTCTACGACATTTTTGAATGAAGGCCACCTACATTCATTTTTAATGGCCCGACTTTATCGATTTTTTTTTGTACCGGCATTTGTGTACATTGCACTATTATGACTATATTACAAACATTACCTCCATCAACGCATTTTAGGAAAATATTTCTAATAAACTTTAATATAGCCAATATAAAAAATTACAAGTTATGTTTATGAGAAACTCATAAGCGTAAAAATACAGTCATATGCTCCGTCTATTCAACAACAAAACAAACCGCAAACCAACATGGCCGCCACGGGCGTTCACCTTACTCACTTGTAGTTCCCACTTCAGCCGCCACTTCATTCCAGTACCTCTCGAGCTTGAACCTATTCCGGTGACCTCTGTAACTCTTATCCCAAAGGCATTCGCGGGCTTGTACGGCTTCTATTAGCTTGCCCATGTTTTTCGAGCGGGCACCTCGGCCTTTCGTTTTAACCTTCATAGCGGAGCGGACGCGCTAGCGGAAGCGACGGGCGATATGATCGACGCGTCGCCGCATACTGACTCCCGCCCCGCTTACTCCGCCGCCGTCCTCCTCGCTCGTCGCCCCGCTCCCCTGTCCGCTTCGGAACGCCTCGTCGAGTAGGCCGCTTTCAACACGCACTGAACTAGCAGATCGCATCGATTCGCTACACTCTATGCTATCCATTGCCAATTCACCTGTACTCAAGTGGTTTTTGTATGCAGTGATCGCGCAATGTATAGTATATTAACAATTTTATCGTAGCGATTTTTACGCGTGTCTTTATCATAATTATTTGGGGTAGGGACAATAGTCGTGATCGAAGCGATTCAAAGCGGCTCTCAGACACTCGCGACGCGTATTAAATTGGTTACTCTGTTTGTGAGCGTGGGTATTAAAGTACGTAAGACTTTAGTGAACGATAATTTAGATTGTATGTTCCGCGCGAATTTGATTCACCCATCTTAAATAGCTACTATTATGTACAGTATTTAATTCATATTGTGAAATATAGGTAGACATTAGAGATATAAGTCATAAAAAAGATATATTTACCTTTCATTTATGACAGCGGAGTAGAAAAGTTTTATCTATTATATCTTCTTTTTTATTGATTAGGTACTAATTGACATAGCAAATGTTGTTTTGCCATATAAATAATTAATAGTAAATATTATGCTTATTAAATCAAAAGTCGTTGTGTGTTTAAGTATTCTAAATGTTTATAAAAACGAACGACGGTTAAATTATTACGATACCCTTACAAAAATGCCTAATAAAATCGCGATAAAAAATATAACGTAAACTAATCTAAAAAAATATAAAAAAAATCCCTAAGAAATCGATTTTTAATGGATACGACCGCCCTTATTAAAATTTAATACAACCTATTTTCAAACACCTACCAACCAATATACAACAAAAATCATAAAAATCAGTCAAGCCGTTTCAGAGGAGTTCGACCACTAATAGTGATAAGATTTTTATAGTATATTAGATTATACTAAGAGAATGTTTCTTTGTGCTACATTGTTTGGTTTTGTATCGTAAATATGTATATGTATTGCTCTTACAGTGCAAACTTTTGTTAAATTAAATCATAACATTTATTAAAATTAAATGCTTAAATTTTAACACTTACCTCATCTCTTTTGAAGCTCTCGCAATAACTTATATACACTTCAGTTCGAAGCACCATGTCCTATTACATTTTTATTGAAAAACGATGAAGTTTTCACAATATTTGCTGATTTTAATAATCAAACGACTAACAGGTGCATCATAGATATTCAGTAAATCTGATTTAATAAGGAGAAAGTGAGGAACTACAATAAGTAAGTAATAATTCCAATAATAGTAATAATAATTCCAATAATAATAATAATAATTCCACATAATTCCAAATTCAAATTGACTTGAAATTCTACAGATAATTATTAATTATGCAAATTCAAAATTGCGGAATATTCCATGTAATGTTAGTATTAGACAAATAACAGGGATGTTATGGATACGAAATTTCGGATTAGGATTGGATACGGATATACGAATAATTATAATATCGGATTCGGATATGGATACGGATATGAAATTATTTCGGATTATCCTATAGTTTCGGATAGTTTCGGTTATGGATATTAATACTTGTCATACATAACGTGTCTCATTTAGACTTTGTCATTATCCGAAATTATCTGAAACTTTTATATCGCATTCGGTTACGGTTATGGATATATTTTTAAATAGGATATCCGATAGTTTCGGTTACGGTTACGGAGCTCCTTAACATCCCTGCCAAATAACATCCACTAAGATTCGTTTAAAAAGACACCGGCCTAACTAAATACAGTGCTTTGAGGAAAATATTTTCAAAATGTTTTAATTAATCTTGCTTAACTAACGATTAACTTATCATTTTACATACAGTAATAGGTCCAATTTTAATTTGTTTCGTTCAATTGAATAGTTATTGAAAACAAAACAAGGCAATTTAAAAAAGTTATGTAACTATCAACTTCCGCCACATAATCTATCGTGATATTTTATTATCCTTACAAGTTTCGAACACGAAATTTAGTAGACGTATTAAAATTATAATTATTTAAACAATGATGTATGTTTTAGCCACAAATATTTAAATATTCAATGCAAGTCCATTTGCCATTAAACACAAAATGCACTGAAGTAAACCGAAGTACTTCAAGTAGAGTCACTTACGACTACTCTATTCGTTTCAATAGAGTGCCCATAATGTATTATATATTTTATGAAATAACAGATGAAAGAATGCAAACTTAGATTTACAATGCGAATGTTTGGAGAGCAAGACTCGCCGTATATCACGATCAAATAGGTAAGATATCGACTGATGGGGAAATTCGAACTCTCCGATTGCAGCGGAATAGAGGATATAAATGCGTATAATTTTGTAAAATGCATATAGTTTTGAAACATGACAGGCTTTAATATTCATCGTTTCACAATATTTATTAGAGCTTCAGAAGTTCAAGAGAGTACTTTTAATAATATATATTTTAATGTGTGCCTCTTTGGTCGTTTTGTCTGCAGTGCTATCGATCGAGAGGTCCTGAGTTCAAATCCCGGGTCGGGCACTATTTGATTTTTCTAATAGTTGCTCGGAACATGACAATAAACTCACCACGTATTCCATAGCGGGACATAAACGTAACTGGCGAATCATCAGGATACACTTATTCCGCCGGCTAAAAAATTGGTTCGTACAAGTATTTTAAATTGATTGTCTTTTTGAGTGCATACCAAGTTTCAACAAAGTCAAAGAAACATTAATCTACTATGAAGAAGAATGTCCGGCAATAATCTTAAAATATGGTCGCAGTACATTTCTTATTACATTATGGGATTACTGCCTTAACTGGGTAGGCACTAATTAATCTTGAACTAAGCAGTACGAACTGCAAGGCAGCTGACACCATTTGTTGACTCAGTTGCTTAAGACAATTACAAAAGTACACAAAAGTACACAAACTGTATTATTGTAAAATAGATATAGTGTAGAGTCCAGGGAGCGTAGTGTAGAGTCCACTAGAGGGAGACCAAGGCCATCTTGATCAAATAGGCCAGATACTGGCTGATGGGGGAGTCAGAAGTCTACCAAAAAAGAGTGCATGAATGAAGAGAATTTTGCCTGCCTACCCCGTAAGGGACCTGGCGTGAAGATTTATATGACCATATGTACTTAGATATAATGTATTGTGATTTTACACAAGGAGGATAAAAAAAAATTTTAGGAGGATAAAAAGGATTTTTCAGTAAATTGCTACAAACAAAAATGACCACCGCTAGCCCAATACATGTATAAATGACCTCCAATAAGTACGAGTAGTTAGTAAAATTATTTCCTAATGTATAGATAGATATGGGTGACATGGCAGTAAGAATAAAAATTGGATTACAGGCAGGATCATATGTGTGCTTTACATTTGCTAGTTTTTATTGACGCCAGTCAAGGGTGAATGCCAGTCATCAACCCCATCATCGACATACAAATTTTAATGAGCGTTGCTATTCCTGAGAATTGAGAGTCACTTATATATACCCTTCAGACCAAAACAAAAATGCTTATAGGGATAATCATTATAAGGTGCGGTACGGGGTTTTAGTAACTATGTACCTACCTATCTTTATTGTGATCTTTCCTCGGTAATCTGATCATAAGTTGCAAACTTGCGTTAGATTCTCACTCAGCATAAATATATGTATATGCGAAAAGCGTTATTGTCTGTTTATAAAATTATCGATATGGATAGATAAATACATAGTAAAATTTTCTACATAAATAATTTCACCGTGTATTTATATTTCTATAATTGTCATCAGTATATTCTACGGAATACGGTATAGTACAGGCTTTTTGTAGTTCGAAATGACGGCGATGTCCCTAGCATTCCATCCATCCAGCTTTTGGAGATCCACCGATGGCCATAGGCCTCCCGTTACCGACGCTACTTCTCTCAGTCCTTGGTTTGCCGAATCCACTGCCCCGCTACCTTCAAGTTGTCACACTACTTTGTTATTATTAAGTAAATTTTATTAACTCTGTATTAATCTGTAACTATGTTACTTTGTAACTGTGTTACTCTGTAACTGTGGTACTTTGTATCTATATTACTCTGTATCAATTGTATTATTAGTTATGTATATACTCAGTCTGATGTCATAGTAATAAAAAGTGGTCTGCCACGCCCGTGAAACATCTAACGTTTTAGAAAACATTGACGCCTGGGAACCCTCCGATGAGCACCGTTTCCCTCCGATGTTTTCCATCAACGCTTTAGAAAGCGTCATTTATTCGTATATTCGTCACAGACGGAGCTATAATATATATTATATGTAGCAAGGCCTATTACGATGTATTACCATATATTGATATACAACTTGCCGTCGGAATATGTGAAGAAACAAAGTAAGACATATCTTGGTACAGTAATGGACAGAAAATGACCGCATAAGATATATTTTTATTAAAGCTACAATTTATGGTACTTTAGTATAATACATATTATAGAACAGTATTTTATATACTTTATCATATCGTCTTTAATCTATAAAAAAGCATGTCATTTTATATAGAGGTGCGTACATCAAGATTTGAATCCGAAGCCTGAATGGGAATGGGGGACTGAATTCTTAACCACACTGATAACGGCACGTCATACATAAATAAATTAGATTATAGAAGTGTTCAAAGTACATATTTCATAACTTTTAAATATGTTATGAAACGGAACCGCGGGATCCCCTACCACAGGCACTCTAGGTTAACAGGACTGCAGGAATTACTCGGCTAGTGTGACGCAAAACTTTTGAATCATTAAGAGAATACTACTTAGGAAAATACCTGATTCTCACAGCGATCCTAACAAATTTCCTGTACTAGATTATAATATATTATCTAAAATCAAACAAAAGAGAATTAAAACTTTGTTTTAATATCTATCATATATATCACAAATATGTAAATAGGTATGCATTTCAAATACATTGTACAAATAAATACAAGTTATACAATTGCTATCCGTTTAAAGATGATTTTAGTAGAGCCGCTTATCAGAACTATTTCGTACGCACAAACGACGCAGCTAATACCGCTAAGTAGAGTTTAGCGTTCTTGAGAACCATTATGGTTTGAGGTAGGAAGTCACATGCGAAAATGCAAGGAGTTATAAATGAACACAAAATATTTATTACTCTGTATTTGTGAACTGTTCGTAACCTTCTTAGACCCGAGCATCAATCCTATCTGACATCACCTGATGATGTCTCTAGGTGTCAGAACTGATTTCCCGTGTCCACTTTACTGGCTGGCTGAGAGCACCGAATGCCAAATATTTCTATCCTTACAAATCTTTACTTGTTTATTATATGTTTATCACTCTTTTTATAATTACACACTGGTTTTGAAAACTTTTGACTTCTCATCAGCCAGTATCTGACCTATTAGAATACTATAAACACTTAATTACTCAATCTTATTACAAAAAATTGATTTAACTATTCAACATTTGAAATAAATTTAACAATGGAGAATTGTTATTATTTACTCAAATTTAAATATTTTAACACAAATATTAACAACAATATACCACTCAAATACATCACGACAGGCAGTGTTTGAAATTTATTCTTACTACCTGTCTTCAAGTAGTATCTCGTTTAGTAGAGTTCTTATGGTCCAGGTTTAGATTCAATTGTTAATGTTAATAAAATTCACTACTTTTTAAGCAAAACAAGACATTCCATCTTATTATTATCCTTTGAAATTTGCAACAGAATTTGTGCAACATAATAAAAAAAACATGTACTATGACCATCGCAAAAAAAAAACGACCTTACAATTGCATGTGACTGAAAACTAGTCTTTGGCATACCGTTGCAAACTGCAGCCGAGAAACATATCATCTAGTTCTAACCTAAAATTTTAGGACGTTACGTAACCTAAATGTCCGTAACAGTAATCACGGCTTAAGTAATAATTTGACAAGTTTTATATTTCGATTATAACACTTATATTGTTAACATTAGGTCCTGTTATTCTTTGTCTTATCATAATACTATAACACTTTCACACAATGTATCGTCACCAGCTTATCTCGATAAGTTCATTATAACTGTGTCACGAGTGGACATGATTCTGTCCAACAGAGCAATCACTTCTCGTCGGAAAGTCCTCATTTCTTGTTTATTAAGCGACTCTATATCCGGCAGGAGGCTCATTAGGAACATTCTCCTTGGATTATTTTCATCCACTAAACAACTTCTATCTGTTTCGACCCGAGGCCTTTCGCCGTTTCTACCGACTGATTCTCTGCGTCCATTCGATTCTTCGTAGCACCTACCTTCAGTTTTTTCTGTACTACACGAATTCATTTCTACGTTCCCATGTTGGTCTCTGATATCTCTCTGCATTGCACCGTTTCGCCACTCCTCACGTTTCTCGGTAGTTGTTAACCGCATTTCGTCTTTATCATTGACGTTGTCGTTACTATCCGCCAAATGGTTGTATTCATCAATTTCTAATTTGAGACTCACATCAGAATGTGCCGGTGATATCGCGCAGTTGGTAGTGGGCACGTTGTCGTCGACTTTTTTATTTGGAGATATGAAATGTAAATAGTTTGCAAGATAATACGGTCGGCTTGGTGGGTTACCGCTCTTACTGAGCTTGAGAGATCTCATGTAAGCGATCCTTATTTTACGCCATTTCTCCTTACAATCGGGCACTGTAAACAGAAAAAAATACACGTTAACCAACCTATTAAATAATCTTATCGATATAAAATACTTTAAATTTAGTACCCTACCGGAAATTTAGTACACTGTCGATACTACCAGCTGACATTGTTTTGGTAAATATCTACCAAATATCTTAAATTTATACAATAAGCCAAAAAGTCATATAATATATAACATAGACAAAACGAAATCATGGTGATAATATAGTTTTCAGATATTAAAGTATATTTCATAAAGTTGTGCAATTATTACTAAGACAACGTATCATCTGTGTCAGCTTCGATTTTTAATTGATGTATCTTTTTTCTATCGTAAGAATTTACATAGATTCCCGATTGATCCAAATGAGACGTGATCGTACTGAAAATACCTACTACAATTTGACAAAAAGATGAAATAACAATGGGATAGTTTGATATTTACACTAAATAGAAATAGTACGATGGCCAGTTGTAATGAAACGTAACAAAAAAAAAGTTGCAATGAGTTTCCACAAAATAGTTATTGGTATTCTGTTCACTATTCCCAATAATAATGCAATGATGAATTCTCAACCAAATTTTGAACCAAACCAAATTCTCAACCAATAGTTTGGAAAAAAGTGGTTTATGAAAAAAGGATGGATATAAAATAATTTAGATGACCAAATAATACCGACCAGAACTCCGCGACTCGTTAAATAAGAATGCTCTTGACGAAATAAATTTTGGAACAGGTAGTGGAATCGAATTTTATTTGGTAGGTAGGAAGTAAATACATTATATGTTCGATATCGACCCCGATATTCCACTGTTGGAACATGGGTCTCCTTTCAGAGTGAGAGGGTTAAGGCCATAACATTATGTTATTACTACTTATTGCAGATCATGAATAACTGTTTTAAATAGGGTGTAGTCCAGATTCTTCTTAAACAATGTTTTTTTATGGATTTAGAAATTTACCGCATAAACAAAATAGACAATTGATTGAAACTAAACAAAATACTGGTGTAATGGAGAGAAAAATTAATTATTTATTAAAAAATTTCTAAACAACGACGGCCTAACTTATTTACCTGGCCCAAAATTCACGTCATAAGAAAATATACTGAGTCATAATGATCTTTACATTTCTAACAACCCTAAGTTATTAATATATTCACTGATCGCAATAAAAAAAACTAAATTTAATTTCCATAATTATGATCAAAGTTCAATTTTAAAGGCACTCATCTGCATTAAGATAAAGTAGTAGTAAGTAGAGCATTGACGACATTCAGGATTCAGGATTTTAAGATTATGCGCCTTTAGAATACTGCGTATACCTACGAGTACCTATCCATTCCATTATAATATTCATTAGCTATTAGATTACCGTACACATTAAGTTAGGCCATAATGATATTTTGTTAATTCTAACATCCTAAATATACAAATTGTTAATAATTTTATGTCTTTGTACTAATCTTTAAAGTTTATAAACAGTTTATTAAAATACGGTTCATGAATAGACCATTAGCTGCAGTTTAATCATGAATAATTAATACACCTAATTATTGACCTGCAAATCATCAAGAACCGACCAGAGGCAAAAAAAAAAATATATACCTGGGAATCTACTATACTCCTCTGCTTACCTTCATAGAGTTTACAGAACTGATGTCTCGTTTATGAATTATACATTATTATAAAATCAAAGTTTTCATTCATATTTTTCAGACATATAGTAACACATCAACATAAAAAGAGCGCAAAATAAACATGGCCAACAATAGGAATGTAAACTAGATGAATGTATTTTTATGGCAAGAAATTTATCTAAATTAGTGATTAAAAAACTGAACAAATGTTATTCTGATAAAACAAATAATTAAATTGTTAATTTCTTTATAAACTCGATAAAAATGCCTAAACATGAATAATAGTAAGTAACAAGTCAAACAATATATTTAGCATCGAATTATTTTGTTTAAATCATTATAAAAACGCAATACCTCCAAAAAATAAGAATTTACATATCTACAAAAAAGCCACAAAATAAATCTTGAAAATATTATAGCTATCTAGGTATAGGTACTCACCAGTTGATTTGTACTTCTTAGCTATATCGTGCCAAGTACGCCTTTTCAATAATTTATTTGCGTATTGGAATGAATTTTGATCATATAAACACTGATACTTTTCAATTTCTTTCACAAAATCCACGATATCTTGTCTATCGGACATTCTGGCGAATATGTAACTCCTCAACTCATCAGACATCGAGAGAGAAATATTAAAAATTGATAACGTGCAACACTAATAAATCCACAAGTTTCTTTGCTTGTCAATACAAAACTGTTAACGGCGTGCTTAGCGCGCACATTCCCTTGCGAGGATCCGACGCTTACTGCAATATGTTGCAAGATGGCGCTCGTATATTGCGTTGCGCGTTCCGTTTCTGCGACCCTATCGGCAACTGATGTAACTAATTCGTGTATATACATGACGCAGTTGTGAGCTTGTGAGAACTGACGTCTCGGTTAGTAAATTGCAATGATAATGCAAAACGGCGCATTAGTGATGGCGTGAATGGCGTCATATAGTTGTAAAAATGTATTAGGCGATTACGTAACGTTGTTCGAGAAT
>DWEJ01001478.1:0-12969 GCA_018245835.1 Mysoria sejanus stolli | reverse complement strand
GATAACGTCTATATAGTTTACATTAGTCTTCAATTTATGTATAATGATCTATACTTCACGTCTATAACGATAGAAATATTGGTATTCAGTATTCTGATATTAAACTACATTGATTTAAATTAAACTGATTGTATACCAAATAAAACTTTGTGTCTACCAGTACCAATAAGATGGCTTTAAGTACACACAAATAAACGGAAACTCGATCGTAATCCTAGTTTGAAGCTTTCAATACATATCTGTAAAGTAATACTGGAGGAAGATATAAAAGTGTTATTAAAGCATGATCAATGAGGCTTCCGTAACTCTATCGACTGATTATTCTTGGCTGTTGTTAAAGCAATATTCATTAACAATACGCACTAC
Organism: Mysoria sejanus stolli; assembly: GCA_018245835.1. Taxonomy (NCBI): domain Eukaryota; kingdom Metazoa; phylum Arthropoda; class Insecta; order Lepidoptera; family Hesperiidae; genus Mysarbia; species Mysarbia sejanus. The sequence goes on along the minus strand of DWEJ01001478.1, from coordinate 12,603 downwards.
TAGTGATAAACTTGTATTATATGCATTTTCTTTATTAAATATACAATTTTAAGCGGATAGTCAAGCTAAGTTCCTTATGAGTTAGGCGGAAGCCAATTCTCTCTGTCTTTACAGACTTTGAAGTGTTTTTTATACTTTCTTCATTCATACTCACCGGTTTCAAAGATTTCTGATTACCCGTGAGTTATTATTATCATTATTTAATATTCATAGTTAATGTCAAGCTTCATTACGAGTGCCACTTGTTAATAGTAATACTCGTAAAACTACATATTGATTTATAAAATATTCAAAGTGTTGTATGGAACATGGACAAAATTAGATAAAAACAAGTCGGATTGTAAAAAGAACTCGACAGTTTTTCCACAGCAATATGAAGTCTTGATACTTTTAAACAAATTAAACTATTGTTCAAAACTTCGTTTACGTGTTTCATACGAAATAATTTATAATGTATATATGTATGTACGCCTAATTTAGAATGTGTAACGACATTTAAAGCATATTGAATTAAACGCTGGCCTCGTTGCGCAAATGAGTTGATAATAAAATGATAATAAACAGGCGCCTTTGTTACAAACTATAACAGATCGGTAATTGCTTCCACGATGCCTCCTCGCGTTATTACGCCTTTTACGACGCCGTATGGGGTGAATAAAACATTTTTACGAGCGGCCATGGCTGTTATTATGTCTATGTGTACACGTACGTGTACATGGAACAGGTAATAAACAATTAAATTGTTCAACTATATGTATACAGGCGAGTATATATCCTGTCAACTAACTTGGTACTAATACCTTTATGTTCAATAATTACTTTAATGTAAGTAATGTGTAACGTAAATCACGCATTTAATCCCCGAAGAGGTAGGCAGAGGAATGTAGAACACTCCCACGTTTCACCGGATATAAACCCGGGGCCTCCCGATTGGCAGTCGCACTTGCAACCAACACGACCAAAGAGGCAGTCTAAATTAACTACAAGTAGGTATTTTGTTGGTATGAAATTTAAAATTAAATTATTTTTAAATAATGTATTGTTGAAAAAAATATAATGAATGAAAACACTGTTCTATTAATGAACCATTAAATATTAATGTACACAATTTTTAACAGAATTGTGTACATTAATATTATATATCGATGAGAAGAAACGAGTACAATTAAACGAATACGTTACATCTGAAACGCATTTCTCAATAAGTTTTCGATCGTCCTTCAAAGTGCTTTTATCTGATATAATTCAATATATTTCAAGTCGGAAGTAGGACGTCGGTCCCTCGACACCCGGTGGCTGCACAAACGAACACATGGCTTCGGGTCACTCAGATAGATTACGTCATAGCGTAATGCGCTCCCGGAGAGAAATAATTGTAGACATGCAATGAATAAACTATTAACCGTCGTATAACGCGTCTCGTTTCATTTCAGACGCCCGTTCCTTTGTCGTCCGCCGTGGATACGCGCGTGTTGCGTCGCCGTATGTGGATACAATACACATACTTATTTTTTATTTTTTACTCTGGGGACACTTTTTCGACCCTCGTCCGAGCGGCCTCTTTGAAAAGTGGACATCGGAACGCGGGGGAAGGAGCCCCCGAGGACGCCGGACAGAAAATGCGTTGTAAACATTGAGACTACATTCAATTTCCTGTCATTTTTCAAACTGATAAATAATTCTGTCATCGAACGCTCGGACAGGGGTCGCTATGAAGTGATTGTCGACGGTCGGTGCCCGTAAAAAATAGCAGACGATGAGACTAGGCCCGAGACCCCGCTTGTGTGTGTGCGATAAATTTCTTTTTTATTATCTGATATCGAGGGACTACGGAATCGAATAAAGCTCTCATATTTAATTCATAAGATACCGGCCATATACTACTTACGCTATACTGTTTTATTTAAGGAGTTAGAGGATTACGAAAACCTTGTTGCTGACGCCGATGTACTGATGGAACACGAAAAATATAAAAAAAATCCAAATTATATAACAATTTATCAATCGTTTGCTCTTGTATTTCTAGTTATAAATTTTTTGTTTATAAGTTTCTTTTGACGATTGAAATTGTTTTCCGTATAAAGGTAAGCAAGTTCGTGTAAAGTGAATGAAATAATTTGATATTGTTATAAACTCGGAGGCGTTTCCAGCAGATGAATACTATACCTCTAAAACATCTATAGCATAGGCCAGGAACACAGCGCTAAGGGTCAGTGGCATTATTAAATAACTCTCTGACAGACAAATTACTAGGGGACGATAGCCAAGAGAGTTATATTAATAGGATTTAATGACATAGTACTCTGTTCTGTTGATGTTATGTTGGTGATTGTACCGTTTGAAGTGAGAATTCCAACTAAGGTATTTTTACATGTCTGTAAATGGTTATTAGTAAAGAAATTTCTCAAGAGTGGTAGAATAATATATATTATTATTGTTACAGTGATTTATTAGAAATGGATAATAATACCTATTTGTATTATTTCTTGTGAACTAGAGTAAAGAGAAAATTTTATACATACGACTGGTATTCGTACATTTTCCACATAACAATCATTTTAGTAAAGCTATCGTTATGATTTGATCTTTAAATTAGGCACAAAGCTTACAAAGTAAATATTTCTATTAAAATTACTGTCAACTACATTTTCGATTGACTAAAAATATACTTTTAGTATCTACTAAAATCTAAAAAATGCGAGCTTTAGCAAAACATTAAAACTAGTTCTAATTTTGATTACCTTCTTAATGTAAATGTTTTTAGTAAGATTTTGTTAAGGTCAAGTTGTAAAAACTTATTATGAATACGGTACAAAAAGCCTAGTGGCAGTGCAGTTCAGACAGTTCAGCACAGTTCTGTTATGTTTCTGACTACAAAGTTTTCATTTGTTTTAATTCCTATCATTTATTAATTCAAAACGGTTTACAAAACAGATCAATTCATAATAGTTCAATGTCAATAATTCCTACCGAGAATAATAACTTAGATAAAATAAAATATCTTCATAATACGCCACGGATACAGCGTAAGCCTACTCGGAAATGAATTTATTCAGATATGCAACATATGTATTGCTTCTAAAATGACAATATTCGCGAATGCTTTTCATTACATTTTATTTTAGGTATATTTCCTATAGTTATACGTCAATTGAATCCAAAACGCTTCTCTACATAAGCCTAAAATAACAAGAGACTTCACGTAAATCCATGTGGCGATTGCAAGGAACACGTCTGATGGCTCAGTTTATATTTTATTCATACATTGTATTGTTGGAATATCAATTGCCTCGCCCGCCTGTAGGTAAAGGGTACATTTCCAATCCGCACGGGATTCACTTAGATTTGAAGGAAAATAGATTTCGATTTCCAAAGCTGCGACAAAGCAATCCGATATATTTTTCAGACAGATATTGCTAGTGATTTCTTTTGAGCTTTGAGATATAAGGGACCGAATCTGAAAAGATTCCGTGTATTACTTTCTATAAGAGGTGTGACATATTTTATTTAGTAAGTACATTATTTTATAGATAAACTCTAATTATGTATTATCCGTTTGGAATAGATATTTCTATTAGGTTTATAACAAAATGTACGTAATAAGTTAATATTAATACGTAATATATGTTCTTTTGTAAGGTTACGATTCAAAGTTATAATTTCTGTGGAAATTAAAACCTGTATTTCATAAAAAAATTATAGGATTTTTATGAAAACACGTACGAAATCAATTCACTAGATTGTACCTATGCGGTATGTAAAATGGAAGACATGAATATAACAAGTTCGTTTAATGATTTAAATTCCCATGAAAATGGTTAACAATTTCCTTGCTCAAATAACACGATTTTACAGTAAAAGTATATAAAAATACGCTTATGTCAAACGATATATTTTTGGGTAAAATAACTTGTCACCATAGATTGTTATGTTTGTAGTTCTTAAAATTTACGATATGATATATTGCAAAACGATCTGGAACATATTGTGATATGTGGTCGATGTCGAGGTGCTTGACCGCCGGTGGCAAATTTTCACGAGCGTTTCCACGCTTTAAAGGGTATAAAACTTACGACGCTGATATCTTTAGATGTTGAAACGAGCAGTTAAATCTTATCAGAGATTCAGAACGGATTCAAAACTACCGGTTGTTATTTACTAGCATAAGTCAATCAATTAGTCATGGAGTAGATTGATGAAGCAGATTTAAAAATTCCCAAGTTGTGAAAATATACGTGTGCCATAATCGGTAAGTTTCGGATATTTCTGATAACTTGGTTCAAAGATAATCTATTAAGAATTTTGTTTTATAGATATAATTTGTCTCAGATAAACCTAACATCCCTCACCAAACACAAAGGTGAAAGTCACTTAAAAGCGGAGACGGTCTACCTCCTCTCTTTTTAATTTTACCAGACAGACAATGCACTAAAGGAAAACATTAAAGGGGAACTGCGACCCCTTTGCGAAGTGATTAATTTATTATGTTCTTTGTTTCTGTTTTGATTTTGACAGCAAGAAACAATGAGGGTGTTTTATTAAAAACGTTAACGGAACCGCTGCTGAATAATTGTATGTGCTGCTTCCACTGTATAGTAAATAAATTAATGATCAAACCACTTTTTTCACCGTGTTACGCACAAGGGTTACGTGTAAATATACTGTGGTCGTAACGTTTAGTGTTCCAATGATTAATGGTACATATGATATGTTATACTATTTGTATATAAACATTTTCAATATACCTAAGCGTAGCATACGACCTAAGTTATGTATCAAACTCGTAAAAGTATCACTCGTGCAATATAAAAGTTAACGACACAAGAAAACGCGTTTTCCACAACATTAAAGATAACAACAATACGGGGGCTAGCGAGTGTAGAGCCTCCCGGGAGGGTGGCGGGCGGGGGTCGAGAAAAATTCAATATTAATATGAAGGAGGTGCGAGTGAGAGGTGCATTCCGTCTCGCTTGCGCGGCCAATGGCGAGCCCCGCTGCCGCTTGGATATGATGAATTTATGGATGTAATAAAAGCGAGGTGCGCCATTGGAGGAGCGGACAGTGCGAGCTTATTTTCTTTATTTTCATATTTGTAATGTGGACCTTAAGGTGGCCGCGCCACATGTGGAATCGACTTCCAAGTTCCATTACGATGTCGCATTAGCAATAGCGACTTGTTGAGTTCCATGCAAGTGGCGTACGGTTAAGCCGTGCCGGTTGGTTTGCTGGAGATTGCGGTGGAGGCACTCGTCTTACAAAGGAACGTAACTGGCAGTTGATTGAGGCGTGAAAGACGTCCAACCGCCGAGCGGAGTTTCTTTCTTGATTTGCTTCTCGAGTGGCCGAAAACGACACTTCTATTTGCATGAGCTGTATTCGGGAACTCGCTTTACATTTTGATGTTCGAGAGAGGATTCGCGCTACTTTGACGTGGGTAGAATGAATAAATTGAATAGAAATAACGTTTGTTGTGTGGCCGTGTTGGTAGCAGTTGAATTTTATTTGGAAATACTGAGAATGGACATAAACGTACTGCTATAGAGAACCTCACATAATCACCTGCCTACCAACTAGCATTTTGTTTTTTCTGAAACACATAGATACCTATTTTGATAATAAGGTGCGCGAACGCAATATCAAACTTAGACAATTTCTTGATAATTTATAAGGTTATTAAAATTGAATTATTATGCTTTGCTCTTACGACTAATTGGCTAAATGTTCACTTAGCGTAATGTACTCATGGTAGCAATTTTCCAATTCGCTGACGATTCTTTCCTCGCCTGTTATAGGATTTGTGTAGGATATTGAAATCAATTACCTCGCGAGAGCGGGTTCAGAGCAGCATGTAAAGGAGCGCTCACTCAGCGATCGAGTGTATCTGAAGGGAATTGATACCGTCAATATAATGTTGGATAGAAGAGCGTTCAAAAGGCAGCTGTAAAGACAACGTAGACAAAATAAATAGGGTGGCACGTTGGTGCGCGATGAGCGGCGGCGCGGAAGTATTGGGGCTCTACGGAGTTTTGAGGCCCAATTATATTGCTGGCGTCGCGAGCAGTACAGCCTGCAGCGAACGATCTACGGATCTATTCAGCTATTACCCGCTACAAGTGCCACTTTATACTGTCCGTGGCAGGCTATCAAATGTACCTGAAAAAAAAACTGTTATTAAAATATATTAATATAAAATGATGTAAAAGTTTGTCACTTTCGTAGCAGATGGAAAACATAAGAATTTGTCAAACTATGATGGAGATATGCATGATAATACATATATGTATCGGAATTGAAATATATTAATTTAATAGTAAATACAAACATTACGAACGTAATACACTCAGATCAAAATATCCAAGATTATTTAACAATATTTTTTATTCAAATCGTATTCAGTATAACTAAAAAGGCAAGGTCGACATGATTACTGCTAATAAAGTGTGACTGTTAACACGAGAAACTGTGTTGGCATTAGTACAGCCGAGTTAAAATTCAATTTGGATGTATAGAGCTATACAAACAATACAATCCTCGTAGACGCGAGTGGGGGTCGATAAAGATAACTACACATATTCTCACCTGTTCGCTAAACAAGAGCTCTCGCAGCGGGCACCGGGAACAAAGCAGAAGTTCACCTCGCACTAGATTCCTTTTTCTTTGTTTGCTGTATTTATTGTAAATCTACTCAAACCATGCCACGAGCGCCGCCCGTTAAAAGTGTACGAACATAACTTTTGACTCGCGTTTTCGTAGCTTGTATAAAACTTATTGCAACGGAATACGTTTTCGCAATTTCGTTTTGAACTTTCATAAACATGTGTTACTGTGTTAACATTGGTACATTTTGCATTGTGATTCCATGTTTTTGATATGTTTGAAGTTAGCATTCAAGATTGGTCTCGAAGTTTTTTTGTCAGATATACATACTCGTAAACACATTATATAAGAAGTTGTAGTAGATATGTTTAATTAGATATTCTATGAATTTACATAAAAATATAATGAGCAGTAAGCATTTTCTTATTAAGGTGTAATGATAGATGTCATTAAGTATAAATTGTAATCAGTGTCAGTAATTATTGGATGCTTTATTAAGTGAAATACAATAATATGAATAATATAACAGTTATAATAAAATGTATTGATTTAAATAGTTACCTTATTTGTTTCATCATGAAATAGTGGGTGAGCTTATTGTCATACAACGGGCACAAATTCATACTCCGAGCCACTACTACAAATTTGAATTAGAAATTCTAACTTAGAAAAATTCATTTGTAATCAACCCGAGATTTGAACCTAGTATCTTACCATAAACAGTTGCTCTTGCAACCACTATACAACATTCATGGAATTAAGTTACGACTAAAGTTTCTTACATAATAATAAGCTGTACTACAACGTACACATGTTTTTGTGTATATTCCAGTTTCGATATAAGTTTGCATAAATATATATCGACTGTAAAATAGTGAACCTAAAATTGAGACGGAACATGGCGGTTCACGTTAATATGATTTGCGTCCAGCGCCTCGCCTCTCGTGCCAGTCTGAGTTAGTTAAGTTGCAGTACATTTATTTCATTCAGCTTAAAAAGCAAACTTTTTTTATCATCATATTGTATTAACACGCAACTTCTGTATTAACATACTCGTATATAACATAACAGGTGGACCGTGGGAGAGTTTACCCTCTGCCTACCTCTAAGAGAATATGCAATCGTGTTGTGTTATGTTTTAATACTGTATTATATATTTTTTTATTTAGTGCTTGAATGGGAATATGTATGTACTCGTATGTATACATAGAGTGTGATATTAAATAGACCATACAAATTATTCCTTATTTTGTATGTTACTGGTACGAACATACTTTAGATTCAAATAACTGAGGGTTGATATTACTTATTGGATTTAAGTCTAGCATTAACTTGGTAATAGTTATTTTCATATGTACTACATAAGTCAGAACGCAAAGAGGTAGGTCTATTTTAAAATAACGTAATAGATACTCTACGGCGTTCTCTTCGTATAATGGAATCGTAGTCGTAATATTGATCAGTTCTCTTATTTTTGTATAATCTGGTTTCAATATCACAGACGCTTTGATGAATCAGGACGAATATTTTTGTAATGTAGTAGTAATTACGTAGGTTGTTCTATGCAGTCCATAAACAATATTTTATATAGATGGGCTCTACGGATTGTCTATAAATGCGTTTTTAAGGTAATGATTAATATAACGTAACGCCTGTTATCCCCTAGAGGTACGCAGAGAAGTGTAGAACATACCCGCGTTTCACCAGTTACGCTTACGTCGCAGTATGGTGGTGGTGAGTCTTTTACTATACTGGAATAGGTGGTCATATTTTATATAGCTTATGTTATGCAGTGTGTAGGTAACATTTTAACAGACATCGAAACAACGTCAGTGGAATAGTGAACCGGAAGCGAGCCGGATGCGAGGACTGCGACGTTCTCGTTAATATGATTTGCATCCGGTCCCTCTCCGTCCGTGGCGTTTTAACGAACTTACTAAACTTGTCGTAAATATATTTCATATAATTTTCAATGTAATTCTGTACTTAAAGTTTATGTTACTTATTATTATAGACCATCTTGCATATTATAGTACAGTACTAGATTATGTTAAATATCTAAAGATAATGGCAATGTTTGTAACTACAAAATAATTAATTTTAAACATAAATACCAAATGTAATATTTCACGTCGTTTATTAAGCTAAATGTGTTTCTGTATTAGAATATTGCTTCATAAAATAACGCACGGGTCCATTAGATAGCGGTGCGGCCGAGGGAAGTGCTACAGAAGATGTGTAGTGGGCAGTGGGCGGTGGAGGTCCAGTCTTGAAGATCCTCTCGGGGAGCCCCCACTGCTCACCCCCTGGCGCCGGACGACTTGCTTATTCTATCAAGCGTGGCACACACGAGAGGGCTGTGCACCGACGCGACGCACACACCCGCCAGGCATTATACGGCTGGCCACCACTCCACTATGTCAATACAATACGCTCTCTTCAACTGGACTCAGATTATTTAGAAAGCACTTGTAACGCTCATATAAGAAGCGCCACGGAAGACGTATTCGACGTCACAATGGCCAGTACGTGTCAGCCGGGACTGAGGCGGGATACGATGGGAAAGATTACGATCCTAAAAAAACAGCGTCCACTCGAGTGCCCATATAGCACTATATTTCTTTAACAATCAATTTGTCAAGACGCAGGCCTCGTATTTCATTTGATTATTTGCACTGAGTCTTGTATTTACAAAAAAAACACGACTCGCATAATAACACATCAGTTTATAATACGTATAACAAGAAAAATTTTAAGTTATTGCTAGTAGCCAAATAAATCATTATATAGTTATAAAATACATCTAATAGCAGAAAACTAAAATACAAGTTCTACGTAGTGTAACACAATTGCATAAGCGGATTTTCAAATTCATATTGTTGTCGAATATGTATGCAGAGCTGACAAATGCATTAAACATGACAGGGAAAGACCATCAGTCATATCAGCGGCTACGGGAGGCGTGAGAGTGCGCGGTCGGTCTCGGATTATTTGCTACGCAGCTACGGCGCCCTTGCTACGCGCGTAGTATTAGTACGCGGATGAAGATCACATCTAATGTGCCTAGAAGGGCATTAACATAGTGAAATTGGATTGGATATGCACATGGGCACTACGCAACCATCACCTACGAGTGTTTTGTTCGCGTGTAATCATTATTACATTTTATTATTGTTTTGTATACAGCTGTAAAGGTAGTATTCGTTGTAAATTAGAAAGTACTTTAAATATCAAATTTTAATACGAGAACCTTTTAAGATTGTGTGTGTGTGTGTTCGTAAGCAGCGAAGCACATAGGTGAGTCGGAGGGCGCGGAGACACCGGCTCATGTGTGGGTACTTTCATAAATCTGTCGGGAGATATATGAGAGCGCAATTTCCGGTATCCGGCCATTAGCGCCGAGCTTTTATAAGCTTAAAGCTTAGGTTAAAGATTTTCTGGGTAGTTTAATGCGAATCTTGTAATAGGTACGATAAATTTTCTATAAAGTATGTGATTGCATATTAGGAGTCGATTCGGGACCTCTTAATGTGTATAATTTGGCCTAATGCCTATTTGCTGTGTCGACGTCGTTAATTCGGGCGATCTTCAATTAAATGTAGAAAAAACAATTGATTTCATTTACTTTCGTAGTATCTTTGTGCGCGAGATGTTAGGTTCTAACGACTACGTTCAATGTTTTTACCGTAAGTACTAGGAGAAGGTATGTAGGTAATTTAAAATCACGTTAAAGCTATAAGTTGGTGGTACACCCGGCGGTGGTACATATGTATATTGTCAATTAATTATAATAACTATAATTTAAGAACATGAATCTAAGTTAAACACTTAGCATGCCCACTGAAGCACGGTCAATCATTCCAAATTGCGCTCGGTGTTGCTCATCTTTACAGATTTCGTATTTCACTTTCTAGTGCGCACTTTAAATTGGGTTAAATTAAAAAATATTTCTTTTTGTCACACGTTTATATTGCAGTATTACCTCTTTTTAACAGGCTATTATATATCAAATTTTGGAAACGTACCAATTAAATATCTAGTTATATTTACAAATTATAAAATACACATTAATCCTCTTACTTCGTTTAAGTCAATTGCGTATTCACAAAAGATATTAATATAAGGATTGTCCTTGTGAGACAGACGGTATTTTTAAGGATTGAAATGTAAATATCCGTAAATAATTAAATCTCTTTTAAAGTATTATCGTAAGGGTCAACGCCGGGTCGGATGCCTTTTTACGGACGATAAAAATAATAAGTCAAGGTACTTATTACTTTAAGTATTTTTTGCGCTTCAACTTAAAAAAAGTAACATCACTGCTATAATCCTCGAAGAGGTATGTAACTTGTTTACTAATAGTTATTATTATTAGTAATAGTGGCCGCCCAGTGGTCGAAATTTAACAATATTCGTTTAATTTTCAAGTTTGAAAGTTAATTTTATTGTCGCAGACCTTACTAAGCTGCACCTATTGCTATTGCTGCACATTTATTATAAACAAATTATAAATAAAAAAATCAATACCACCAAAATGAATAAAATAGAAATAAGGGGATTAGTATCTTATTACTATAAACAAAGGGTTGAATGTAATATAAATGTATCCCACACTTGTAATTGTAGTACATGTTTCAAACAAATATGGATTCTACAGTACAACATACTGATTATGGATACCGATTATGGGTAAAGGACATCCCTTTAATGATATCACCTATAATTGATCTAATCACCTATAACTTCATTAAATCTGTTTGGATAACGACCTCATCTCGCTTTCATAAAGTAGCGTTGGAGTAGGCATTCTCATGCCACCTCTCATGTGACCTACGCCCCCGCTTATGAGACCTTTGATTTGACCCCTTTTGTAACCTCTTATAAGATCAGTTATGTGAACTCTTATATGACTTGTTATATGACCTCTTATGCGACCTCTTATGCGACCTCCTATGCGACCTCTTATGCGACCTCTTATGCGACCTCCTATATGACTTTTTATGTGACCTCTAATGTGACCTCTTACGTGACCTCTTATGTGATCTCTTATGTGACCTGTTATGTGACCTCTTATGTAAACTCTTATGAACCTTTTATGTAACCTCTTATGTGATCTCTTACGTGACCTCTTATGTGACCTCTTACGTTACCTTTCACGTGAACTCTTATGTGATCTCTTACGTGAACTTTTACTTGAGGTCTTACATTACCTCTCACGTAACCTCTTGTGTGATCTCTAACGTGACCTCTCACGTGACCTACCATGTGACCTCTCACGTTACCTCTCACGTGAACTCTAACGGACCACTGTACACTGTATTCTTATATCACTGTAGACGTAGCGAATTAACTGAAAAACTGTATTTCGCTAATAACCTAATATCGACATATCACAAAAAAATAAAAATAATAGCAATTACTTAAATAAATTGTGTGGGGAGTTTGTAAGGTATTCGCAATTTTTTATCCTCCAAATATGGGAAACTTAGCCTTGAATTTAAGTGAAAATATAAATAACAGGTATAGACATCACTAGCATCTAGGACTGACGATATTTTTAAAATATCGGATTTTCGATATGTCGATGTTTTTAAATATATTAATATCGGAGTTTTATTTAAAATATTGTATAATATGTCAGCTCAAGAATATTACACACTTTGTATTCCAGTATATTTATTAAGCAAATTAAATAATAAATGCGTAAAACTGTTAGGTTATAGTTCTTAGTAAATATTGTTTAATTTAAATAAGACAATCATGAGTACCAATATTTTTATTTAAGAGTTTGTAAAAATAGTCTTTGTTTTATACGTTCAACAAATTGACTACTATCATTATTAGGCACTAAAAGATTGATTGTAGAAGCAACTCGTTTAGATGCTAAAGATGTTTGACATTTATTTCTAACAGCACAGGAGTAAAATACCTATTATCAATCCAAAATTTTAGCTTGAAATATTTGGCTGATCTGAATACTGTTTTGTATTGGCAAATATTGTACCA
>DWEJ01001477.1:0-12970 GCA_018245835.1 Mysoria sejanus stolli | reverse complement strand
ATTCCTTTTAATTTTTGGACCCTGTCGCCATCTATTGTCGGTTATCATTATTAATTTTATTTTTTTATTTTATTATCCGCCACCAGCGCTCACTATCGTTCATAACGAAAAATTCCAAATAACAAACTTTTCTATAGTATTATCATCAATAAAAAAACTTTGGCATATTTAAATTACTTGTATTTTACAATTTCTGGGAAAATGGTAAGGTTGATATTTCTGCTAACAGAAACTGCGATTTGTTTAAGAATCTAACTCCATCTAGCGTACTTCGTAGTAGTTTGACACCTTGTAACACCAAATGGCTACCAATTTGACCTATTCTACCTCTGACCAGTTTTCTACCTCTGGCAACTAAGCAGAAATTACTCTTTACTACATCTCTACCCACACTACCTACTATGATACAATAAAGCAATGAGAATTTTCAATTCTTTGATTATCTTGGACAGAAGTGTCATTTATCTGATGTCTTGAAGTGATATGAACTATTATGAACATGAAAAATATACAATTCCTAAATGTTAATAATTATTTTAACAAATTTAAATCCAACAATTCATTACTGTTAGCCTTAATTCCTAATAAAATAAAATTGTCCTATACGACTGCTTAATTTTTAGAAAAAAATACCGCTAATTTTACATCTTTTAAACATTATTCAATTGTATTTCTTAAAAAGTCATAGGTGAATTAATGAAAAAATATATATAACTTTTAGTATCAACAGTTTATGCAACATGAAAAGTTTATTTGATTTAAATTCTTACACGTCTACATATTTTAACTATAGACCTTTACAATAAAAATTAAACTTCAAGTTTTGGCCAATAAATTTAATTATTGTAAATTTAAATACAGACTGACGTATCTGCCATAGACAAGCTCACTCGCCCCGTTTAATTAGTTTCTCTATGGTCTCCTTATTGATAAACACACACAGGTCCATAAATGTTATAGCCAGCAACAAGCACTGTCCTAACATGTCCTGTTGCAAGTCTTTTTGCGACTTGAACATTAATTTCAAATAATCCGGAACATATAACCGCGATCTGTCGGTGGGTTCTCTGCTTTCCTGAAGCAACAGCTCCACTGTTTGACCACTAGACACCCGCTCGTTGCCGACTAGGGTGCCGTGTAATCTAAACAAATGCAAAATCTAAGAATAACAATACAAAAGGAGTAACTTTCAACTACTACTGCAAAACCAGTAACTACTGCCATCCTTACCTATCAGTAATTAACAGGGAATCAACGTGGTTTCTCATTAAAGTTTTACTATAATACGAATTCTATAGATGCAATTGGAAGAGACCAGTCCGACTTTACCAAACTGCTTAGAGACAGATAACTAAATATACAGACTGTTTATCTTAATGTAGCATGTCTATACCTTAAAGAAGCCAGCTGGATAAAACCGTTAAATATTTATTTGATATATAATACATATATATATGTTAAATTATATTTCCTAAGGTATTTGTAATCTGACCTCATGCAATCTGTGTGAAACACAATTGTCGCAACTCTTCTACTTCAAGAGGTGATTTTTGTCCAATGGATCAACAAAACAGTTTCGGACTGTAGATCCTGGTTTTCAGTACCAATATTTTGTAAGTTAATTCTGAGAACAAGCTGTATATTTTACCGGTAAGGTAGTGTGGGTCTAAGGAAGTAGACATTTTGTATGAGATGTTGTTCTGCTCCTTTGAGTTTCTCATTCTGTTTGCTGAAAGACAATAATAAAAGTGTAAACAATTTTCCGAACATAAATGTATATTTGATGTTAAGATTAACCTACAAATTGTTAACCTCAAACATACAAATATTCTTAGGCAGATAGAAATTTTCGTAGGCAGAATGATAATCTTATAAAAAAACTATGTACTTTTATTATATTTCCAATATTATCTTTTAGTTAGTTCTTTATATATTAGCTGTCTTTAGTATTATCACATTAATTTAATAGCAAAACGACTGACAGACCAACTCCATATTTATTTAATTTACTAATGAGAATGATAACAAAAATTGAGAAAAACCTTACCTCAGCTCATTAGCCCGGGCAGTGATAAAGGCAACAATCATAGATATCATCTGTGCTTTCTGAAGATTGACACCCAACACTTTAGAGTTGTTAGGATCACTGCCTGCCGCTCTCAGTGTAGTTGCCTCCCCTTTCATAACATAGATATCAGCTGTAGGCAACATGTTGGTGATAAGCCATGCCTGCAGACAAAGTTAAAAATCAAGCAAGGAATGTATTACAAAAACCATAGCCACTTCATTACAAATAACTTGCAAATTATACCATTAAAAAAAAACATATCAATAAAGTAATTTGTTTAGGCTATTATTACCTTGTATTTGTGGGAGTTTAAAAAAATATTTGATTTAAAAACATATTACTTACAATGTTTAAGATGTCATTAATTTTGATATTCCTTTCACCTGGATACAAAATGGGACGGTACTCCCATTCAGTCACTACATAATTAGTTCTGTTTATAAGAGTCCAACATACAGAGTTTGGTATTATATTCACTGCTAGAACTGTTTTGCAATTCTGAAAATCAGGATTTAAAAATCTGTTAAAATTTCATTACAGGTGTAATGTTATGCTGCATGTGTTGACATAACATTGCATATATTTCTCTAGCTATGATGAAACTCTTGTTACATATCAGATTAATTACAATGACTGGTGTGTTCATAGGTTAGAAACCTGCTGTTATAAATGTGATCCACATGTATGTTTTTGAAGTAAAACATATTTAAGATTGATTGGCGGGTAACTTGGAACTCTATTTGTATGTAAATAACATTTATTAAATTCTACGAGCTATTTTCCTGGATTTGTGAGTGCTTATACAAAACCAGAATTTATATGCAAGTATAAGCTTACTAAGGCACAGCCATGTGCCCTGCCCGCAGACAGGTTGCAGCTTGTGTGGCAAGAGAAGCCATGCTCGGCATTACCCAACTCTCTTGCCCAATGTGGGGAATACTGGGCAAGATCATCAGAAGAAGTGTTTGTGTAGCAATGAGCACAGACATAACAATAATAAACAGAACATTGTAGTTCTACATAATGTTCTCTGCCAATATCAGCTTGCTAACAGATAGTAATTCCTAGTAATCCCTAGCCAGTGAAAATAAACTGTAGCCCATAATTTTTAATAAAATCCTATATCCAGTAGAAGTGTGGTATGCAATAGGCTAATGATGATGATGATGAAACAGATAGCTAATATTGATAAGTCATAATTAGTGTTGTATGCTTACCTTCCTTACAACTTCAGACATGGGTGGATGCAAAATCTGTCCCTTCACTTTTTTAAAGAGATTCGGATCCTCACTTTGTGGTCCTTCTAAAATACTATCGCACAGCTTCTTCACATATTTCTCTGAGAAACCGTCTATTGTACTCATATCTGATATGAATTTTATTTGACCACTTTTCTTCACCCATTCAGTTATTTTCTTTAATTTCACTTTTGTTACTTTGTATCTGTAACAAAATGTGGAGAATATTTGAATAAATGTAGTATCAAATATTATTTGTGGGGCCAATTAGGGATGTAATGAATATCATCTATTGAAAAATTGCAAATGTGAATATCTACTACTGGCATTTATAAATGAGAATGTAAATATTCATTGTTTATACAGAATTAGATAGCATTTGTTTTTGTTTATTTACATTGCATTATACAAATATTGTCACAGTTGTAGAATAATGACGGAATTGTTTTTTTCAGCAAAATATTTTTTGATGTATTTTTACTTGAAATACTTAACTTACTGAACTTTATTATAAAACAAAAACATTTTTCTAATTCTGTATTATACAACAGAGAAACAGGGTTGAACACGGATGGATGTGTTTGTTTATTTAACATAAAAACAAATCTTCAAAGTGCTCTCTTGAAAAATAGAAAATACCAGATCCGCCTTTGTTCTACGATTGTGATGATATTTTTTGTTTCATAAGTTCTAATTAAAATTTAATTGGTAATCTTCATTGCCCAAAGTAACGTAAATTAATAAATAATACCAAATGATAAAGACAAGACTAAACATGTAATTACAAAATTAAGTTTTTCTTGTATTAAAAACATAAGAAATGCTGTTTTTATGGAAAGAATGAATGAAATTTGACAAAAGATTTTGATACTATTGAGCTTTTTTTCTAGTTAGAAAAAACCAATAACACTTTACCCAACCAAAAGAAAGAACCTAGGATATCTTGTTCGGCAGTCACACTTGCAACCACTGAACCGACCAAATAGTAATGTAGCACCGACAAAATATGTATATCTAAATAAAAAGTTGGTAGTAACAGCAGTACCAATTGATCAAAGTATATATAAATATATTGTTTGAAAAAAAATATTCAGTGTACAAATCTAAGGTTTACCTTGCCAAAGTCTCAGCATCTTCATCATTAATTATCCGTAATATTTGCTCTTTTTGGGAGTCTGAATAATGATTTTCAAGATCCTGACTGTAGCTACTACTTTTAATCGATAATGTTTGACAGACCACACGCAAGGGAAGCTAGAAAATATCCATTATTATTATTATTAGAACATTTTACGTAAATACGTATAAATTATTTACACTAATATATTAAATAACAACTTTAAAAAATAATTACCACTTTTTTCGTTGCCAAGCTAAACATTTTTATTTAATGCTTACATAAAAAGGGAGAAATAACTTGTAATTTAAAATAAGTATTACATATTTTTTACATACTTAAGGTTATGTGTTTGTTTACACTAGATAACTTATAAAAAAATATTTCGTTAAATGTCGACATTATTTGACGTTAACAATATTCGTTCAATAATTAATTAGTTCTGGCCGGCGACATATAAGTTATGCTTTAATTTTGTATTAAATGTTGTGTTGTTTAACTTAATTAAAAATTGTATATAACAATAAATTAAAAATTGAATCCTTTTTAAGGTTAGTTTTTTAATGACGTCATTATATTCAACTAGGTAGATGGCAGTGTTTGCTCTTAATTATTTTCGATGATAAAAATCGTTTGATAATTTATATTATGCACGCTCTATATTAATTCACGTTCGTTTCAAACACTCATGGACTATTTTTTTTATTTTCTTATCAACAACTGACTGCTTTTTATCTATATTGCATTCTCTTTCAAAACCCGTTACTTACTACTACCAAACTTCAAAACACACGATGTATCTTCATACTCAATAGATGGCAGTTTAAGATCTAGCTCTAAAAGTAGGTCATATTTAGCAGAAATAAAAACCTTTTGTTTATTCTCTACAGAAGTGGAGGTATAATATTAATAATTAAAGAAAGAAACCAAAAGTTGATGATTTACATTCTACTTTCATAATTCCCATCAGTGTAACTGAATTTTCTATGCCTACCAACTAGGAGGTGACCATGCATCATAGCTTTTCGAAAATATCCATGCACTGGGAAAGGAAAGAAATAAAGGAAATTAGGGCTATATCAAAAAGCTTTAATAAGTTATGTCAGCATCGACATAATACTGTTGACAAACGTCATTTAAGAAACAAAAGTGCACAAAAACAGCATAATATTACATTTAAAAAATTCCATTTGACTTTTCTTAGTTGATATATTGTCAAATTTTATGTTGGAGCTCATGTATTACCCTAAATTCAACTCTGACTCTTAAAAGCGCCAAGCATTTGTGGTTACATCATCACTTTGTATTAAGAGGGGAAGAAGGAAATAGAAGTAAGTACAGAACAATCCGTGGGCATCAACGCGCCGATGCATGCTCATAAGATATATCTATCTCGCTCCTACTCACGGTCAATCCATATAACAAGATGGCGGTCGATGACGCCCGCTCCGAGTCACGGTACAATTGTTGGCATTCAATTACTCTCCCTCTTGCGAGAAGCTTCGTGCGCGGTTGACGATATTTTAACCTGCTACTTCTGGAGCTTTCTTCTGTCTACCTTGCGTGGAGTTGGTGAGTATATCGTTAATCTTTTTTTTCAGGTTTATAATCTGTTTTGTAAGAATTCTTCTTTTATTTACTGTCTACCTACATCCATTTCTGCTAAACCTAAATTTAATAAATACGAAGGCAATATTTAAGAAAACGGTAAAAAATTACATACGTAACAGAAGAAGTATTCTTCTTCTCTTCTTTTAAGGGTTCGTGATATTTTTTGTGATAGTCATTTGATAAGACTATCATATAATATATAATACTTGAATTATAATATCTGGAAACAGATAACAAAGTAATTTGAGTAGATACCAACAGCATATTAAGATAAGAAATGAACTTATAATAATATCCTATGCAGACGTCACGAAGGAGATGACAGGTCTTCAATTTCACAATCTGCTTACCTACATATACATACTACATCGATAGTTGTATCAGGTTAAATGAAATAGCACAGAGCGGCAACGTCGCTCTACCTCTGACTCTAAAACTGTATGAAGTGATGCGACGTTGCCATTAGTGCCAGCACG
Organism: Mysoria sejanus stolli; assembly: GCA_018245835.1. NCBI lineage: Eukaryota > Metazoa > Arthropoda > Insecta > Lepidoptera > Hesperiidae > Mysarbia > Mysarbia sejanus. The sequence continues at coordinate 6,460 of DWEJ01001477.1, read as the reverse complement.
CTACTGTGGAGTTCTTGTTCATGCGCATATGCAGGATTGGATTGATAAGCTATAATTGATTAAATACCAGCATATGCAAAGATAAAGATAAATATTAATGCGTTGGAAATGAGGAAGATATAGGTTTTATACTCTACTCGCATTTCATGGCACTGTGTTTGCTCTAATGGGCAACAAGTTGATATAAAGTATTTCTCAGAACAAGTTATATTCTTTATAACATGGAAATGGGATGTACTTTCACATTGATTACATCCTAAAATACAAAATTGGTCTGGAATCCTAGGATTCATATTCATGATGCGAATATCTGCCCAGTTCCTGTATCGACAGATTCCTGAATAAATGTTAATAAACAATTAAATATATATATTTTAAAAAAACTTCATAATTCATGAAAACGGAACTATTCCTTTTCGTTAATTTTTCCTATGTGCAGATGTACAATTTTCCTGCTTCTTAATACATGTAGTTTCTGAAACTGCTTTATTCTTAGGTATTATTTGGCCATCCGTTAGTTTCCACTCGTGTGATCAAATTTTACAAAATCGTTCGCCATATTGAAATTAATCGACCTGGTTGGTCGGACGCAAACTTGTTCACTTCCCTTTCGCTCCAACCAGTTGCCTCTTCGCTCCGTCCTTCTTTGACGATCGCTTCGTCACCAAATAATACACACTTTGTCTTTCATTCAATAAATTTCGTATTCTTTTTTTGACTTTTTTTTATCCACTTGCCCTAAATCATATTGAAGACAATTCGTTTTAACTGTAAATATCCCGTATAAAATAGTTTTCATCAAAATGGAATATTTAAGACAAAAGGACTTGTTGAAATTTAATATTTTTGACGTAGTCTTTCTTTTTTCTTATATTGGTTCCTTCTTTGTTGCTCTTCAGTTACAGTATGAATTATTTTTTCTTTACACTCCGTACAACAAAGCATAGCTGTCTCGTACATTGCTTGGAACTCTCTTAGACCAATGTAGTTCTATGAACAAATTCAGCATTGTATGATGTTGTAGCGATGTTACTATTTTCATTACCAGGCTTACGGACGAGTAGCGTCAACGCCGACGTGTATCGAGTGAAAATATCCGTGTTTCGCATAAAAAACAACATTAAATTTGATAATTTTAAAGATTTATTTGTTTTTAAAAGTGTACGAATTTATAGAAAGCTAGTTTTTATGAAGTAGTAGAGAGAATGTAAATCGTATTGCGGCTTTAAAGTTATAACTATCAAGTCAACATATCAGAATATAATTTTTTTGAACGATTCGATGCCAGTAATGTAATTTAATTCTCTCAACATCGATCTACTTTGTATGAAGTATGTATAATGTGTATGCTTTATATACAATAAATACCATTTCTTCGAGATCATACTAAAATCATTACTATAGTTAAGAATATGAAAAGACTAGAGAGAACAAAAGATACCCATATTTATATTCTTAAAGATTTATAATTACTGACTGTTTCATATTTTTTTAGACAAAATTTATGTTAAGGGCAGAACAGATGCCCTTGTAGTGATCCTTAAGAGAGACTGCTGCGTAGCCAACAAAAGACAATATGGAATTCTTTTATATTTCATCGTTGCAAAGGTTTGCGCATTTTGCTAATATCTATTTTTGTGATGACTTTCTTAACGCTAAACATAAAAGAATGACGGACGATGCTTCGATTTCGCTCGGCAACCCCCGGGCATGTTCGGCTCGAGCCGAGCAGGTCACTACACAGCGAGTGTAAAAGCGGCAACGTCGCATGATCTCAATAATAATTATATTATTATTGAACTTTTATCAACAAATTTCATAGTCTTTTGGGTTTTCTGAGTACACGTAAGAATATGGGGTCAGATGACCTATTTTGTGCTTACCTAACTCTATAATCCACGCAGATTATTGATTCAAGCTTTAAATTGGACCTTAAAGTAAATTTTAATTGAGTTAAATAAAGTAAAGAATTAATAAAAAATAACAATTAACTATTAAAGAAAAATAAAACTGTTATTTGTAATAGTCAATTGTTGACATTAATTACCTACTGACCTGCTTATAAAGCTATCGGTTTATTTATTATTGCGTCTTCATTGATTTATTAAAAAGTAGAATACAAGAGAATGAGAGTTATGCTAACAAACGTGACGTCTCTTGCTTGTTTGTGCGTATGGGTTCTAATTCCACAGAGTAATTGCATGTTACGTAAACTTGTATTTATCTTACGCGGCTGGCATTTATTATTCCCTACTAGCTCGCTGTTTCTGTATATAGGCGTCTCGTTTTCTCTTCGGCAGGCGCGTTTTGGACGATGTCAGTATGTTCTCTGATTGCCACCTATACTGTACGGTTAGTTCGCGTTCTTTCCACAGGCCGCGTCGCTGTAGTCGCGACGGCCATTTTCTTCTCTCTCTTTCTGCTAGTATCAGTGCTAAACAAGCTGTGTAGCGGAGCGTTCGTATCGCGCCTTAGTGTATCTTCTTCATCGTTCTTCTACTTCTGGAATCTCTCGCTCTCAAGGATTAGGTGCGTTCTCTTAATTTTTTTAAATATTTGCGTTTTTGTTTTACATCGTGTTCTTGTTTTCTCCATAAATTGATTTATATAATAAAATTTGACTTTTTAAATAGGTACCTACCTAATATATTTTTTTAATTTTAAGTAATTTATCATATTCTCCTGTTTATGACGATTTAATTTTTTTTTATTTAGCACGTATAGAGACTGTGATATATGATAGATTTGCTGATGATAACCTCCTGTTCTTTGAATGCAGTTTATTTCTAAACCACGTTATAAGTTGCTTATCCATAGGAATGACGTTATATCCAGATTCTGTATACGTCGTAACCAGTATAATTCCATCCAGTACCATTTCTCTGAACTTAAAAAAAATGCATTATTTATTCTGCGTTGATGGTCAGTTATAATTAAGAGCAGCAGAGTATACCGTTTTTGTAACAATATCGTGTTTTCCGTGCATTACTGCCGGTCTCTTCCTTCGTTCTATAGTTCACGTTCCACGTTCACCTCGTGGCTCTTTGTTTCGTTAATATCTCCTCGCATCTATCTGTCTCTTTCGCGAGCAATGTCTGTGCTGTTTGCGCGCACGCGACAGGTAGATGCGCGAACTCCGTCTTCAACATATTTACCGATCAGCGTTTGGCTCTCACTAAACCTAAATGGGGAATTTAGATAGGTGCCGCGCAACAGACAACCGGCGGCCATTTTGTTGTGCTTTAAAATCTGCGTTTTTCACTACAGCGGAATTTCGTCATATTTTTTGAGAATTTTAATTTGTAAAAATTGTTGTTTAACTACAGCGGTTAGATGCTCTTATTTTTAGCCTGAATGGAAACGGCGCCATTGGTCATGATTATGTTAGTATTTCACGTTATCTCTTTCAAAGCAGCGATCCGTTTTTGATGAAACTTAAATCTTGTGATACGGGTATATAGTTTTTTTTATCCAATTGTTCCTACATACATGTAGTTTTTCAATAATTATAATAATTTTAGTTCGTCATATTTTTTTCGGCAGTTTTCACTCGACTTGAACTGAAGACTTCTTGATCACAGTTTACATCTCGCCCCATAATTTATTACACAGAAATCACACAGTTATGAACCTGAGGTATCAAATATTTTTTATTTTCAAAGTGTGAGTGCTAAAAAAATTTCAACATTTCTATGTAACCGGTATACGTATCTCTATTCTGGCTAACTGTTGCGTATATTTGACAGGGTTCTGAAACAATACCGTTCATTTGTATAATTGATAATATATAAATAAATCTATTTCTTCGTAGCCGTTGAAATTTTTTCTGTCTTATCCTTTTTCTCTTACTTGTTGGAGAGTTTTTCCGTGAATCGAAACGGATTTCATTTGAAACAATATCGGATAGTGCACTTGGTATTGCATTGAAAGATTCCAGAATAAAAACTTCTGCTATCTCGAAATCATCTTGGGCTCATTCTGGTTGCTCAACTATTTTTGTAGTCGTGCAATGAATCTTTTTGTTTTAAACATGAATATTAATAAATTTTATTTTCGACCGTACGCCCAAATATTTCTTTAAGGTACGTGAAGTATGCCAACCTGCACTTAGCCAGCGTGCTAGACTATGGCCTTAACCCACTCATTCTGAGAGGAGACCCATGTTTCAACAGTGGAACGGTAAAGTGCCAATATCGACCCAAATATTTCTGATGTATAATGTTTTTTTACACATAAGGACTCGCAAAACGAAAGTACTTCATCATAAAGTAATTTCTTAATCGATAACTTCAAAGCTAACTTTTATACAAAGACATCATACAAACATTACGTACACGGTGAATATATTTTGAGTTCAGTTGGAGGACTTATAAATTAATACTTATAGTATCTATCGTCAAGTTAATTTCCATAATAATTAAAACTATGGTTACTAAATTATGTCACCTTTACAATAGATGGGATTCTTTTCTTTATACGTAGAAATATGACTGCCTCGGTGGTCGTGATCGAGAGGGCTTAGATTCGATCCTTGCTAAGGCACTATTTGGATTTTTCTAACTTAGATTTTCTAGTAGTAACTCGGATAATCTGAATATGTGCCAAGTGTATAAAAATGGACTCGACACTTATTCCTTAGTGAAAAGTGTTAGTGTACCTTTTCGGTGATTACAGGAGTGACGTGTTTTTGAAACATACAATTTGTTTTAATGACTTGATCTAAGAAGTTATGATTTTTTGCTTTTGCTCAAAACCCTAAAATAATAATACGTATAATACTTTATCAGTTAACAACTAATGGGTTTATTTTATTTCTTCATGTAAAAATATTTTTCTTGACTTTATGAGCGTGTGACGTTAAAATTTTAAATGTGACTCCGCCAATCTTAATAGATGCCACTTTTCTTTAATAAAATCAGCGAATTTCCAGTTACCTGCTTTTAAAATACGTAAGTTTATTACTTATTATTAGAAATTAAATACGTAAGTTTATTACTTATTATTAGAAATTCTGTAGATGAACACAAGTGTAACCACAGATTGATTTATTTGTAAAAGTTGTGAGCACTAAAATTCGGACGTGAAAAATATATTATGTATAAAAAGCCTCTGTGCATGTGCGTGCGCGTGCAAGTGTGCAAGTACTTATATTATACTTACGTAAGAAGTAATTCTTTACCAAATACCAAAAAAATTATCGCGCGTGCCAGGACTCTTACACTTTTAAGAAAAACGATACTAATGAAATAGACATTACATACAATTTTTAGAGGCGTAAGGTCGCTTGTAGACGTCCGTTTTTTTCGACGGATAACGGACCTAGTTTTTTACCGGATTCGCGGTGGTGTTTGGTTTACAATGAATGTGTGTACATGCACCGGGTATCGGTCCGGCGGACAACTTACGCCGTATGCACCACCGATTCCCCTCGGCGCGACGGGCACCGGCCCGGCGTAAGAAAGAGCGGTCATCCACGTCAATGTATTGGTGCGTGTTGACGTTGCCGGGACGTATTGCCGATTTTCCGTAAAATAGGTGCCGTCTCCCTGCGTTCTTAAAAATGGATGCAGTACATATATTGGGCAAAAATATTGAAAGATTTGGTTTCAAATTCTTCCAACTTCGTAGCAAGAGAATAAAATGCACCATATTCTTCCCTTTCCAATAATATAGGATGCACCGACGATGACTTTTTACGTTTTTCTGTTCCTTTTTGTTTCTTCTTGTACAATTAGCAGGTCAATATGAGTTTTGATTTTTCTTATTAAACGACATTTCACACGTGTGCAATCTCTGACAACCAGTAAAAACTAGCGCAAATAGACGACCGTTGAAGCTAATATCCATCCGGTAATAAAATAAATGTGTACAAGGGTATTCGTTTATTAACGGTCCCTTGTCCGATGAAACAAACGGACGTCTTAAAGCGCCCTAAGAGAAGTAGGTATATCTTAAAAATTATATAAACTGTGTTAATTAACTGTGAGGTATTACGAATAACTAATATTCACGATAATATTAGATATTGTAAAATGAACACCCTTATTTTAAACGTTAATAGTAACAATAAATTATGTGGAAGCGGTACGGTGACTACATTCAACAGATGCCCCAGTATCTCCGAAATGCCAGGCTTATAGGAACAGATTAGTTAAACATCACAGTTAAACAACTCTATAAAAAAGTTCACGCCGCCACCGTTCTACATCAAGTCCTGCCAACACCTCCGCAAAGTATCACACGTAACGCGTGTTTGAAGCGTCGATACGTCACGTTCCCCCGTTGCCATGTCTGACCACTGCTGTTTATCTTTTAAGTTTTACACGTTAAGTCAGGGCATTGGGCACTAAGTTAGTGGGAAATACAAGCTAACCGACTTCGCAAGCCCGGCCCCGTAGAGCGAATGGAGAAGGATCGTGCAGCGAAGAGATCTTATCGTGGACGTCCGACTGGTAAACAC
>DWEJ01001476.1:0-12970 GCA_018245835.1 Mysoria sejanus stolli | reverse complement strand
TGCTACAACTTTATAGTCAAAGATACTGGAATTCCTTTTAAAATTATGGCAATAACATTTAATTAAAACCTTGGGGTATGTTCACACACGACGCACTGATCATAAAATGGATACAGCTAATGGTATAACCAGATAGCTGACAACTAAACAGACACATATTACATTAATATACTCGTATAGACTTTATTATTATTACCAATTTTATATTTCAAAATAAAAACAAATTCCCTCACCAAAATACCTCATAAAATATATTTTCCAAATAATGTACGCTCGTACCAATAAAAATGGGGACAATAATTGGGACAGGTAGAGATACCCTAATTATAAGAAGGGTTCCATTTTGAATTGCTTCCGTATGGTATCGGCTAAGGGATTCGCATGCGGATGTGCCCTGGAAGCATATTTTTCCAGGGTATCCCATTTGGCCCTTGTTACATTAAGCTTCGCCCGGAGCAAGGGAAGTGTTCAACTATGTGGAAAAAAGAATCTCCCTGCTTTGTACTCGGGAACTCCTCAAATATGAAAAACGGATTTAATTAAGCCCCGTACGCCTGAAATTGGACCTTAAAATTAGCAGAGAACGGATCTCTTTCGCTTCAATACCTGTTAGCATTTACTATCTAAGTAAAAAGTGTTATTAAATTTAATTAACTGATCAGTGAATCGACTTTCTGAGTCCACTCTAATTTCGAATAATCTTTGTACAGTAATCTAACTAATAATAACTTCAAATGTCATCCTTTTGAAATAACTTTTATTCAAGCAAAACTAACATCAGAGCAAATTTTATTATGTGGACGATAATTAATGGAGGAGGTTGTATGTACTTTAGTAAATTAATATGGTCTTTCGAAATATCAGCGTCAGTGATAAGTTGAAAGATATTCAAGACTTCAAGTCATAGCCTACCAGGTGTTTCACGAAATGCTTTGGTTTGGAAAGACCAAACATAAGTCGTAAGAATGAGATCGCTCATTACAAGGAAAATATACCGGTTTTTTATAATTTTGAAACTTATATTTACTTAGTAGCAAATATCCACATAATTCCCGTTCGTTTTCATTAAATCAAACATCGTCAACAATCTTCTTACTTTACTATCTCTGTGTAGTATTTAGCTACTATACAAACGGAGCCAAGTTTGATGGCGTTTAACCGCCTTCTAACATGTTTTGGAGAAGTTACAAGAGTGAATGTATTTTCACGATGTATTTTCTGAGGGTTAAAATTAGACGTATTCGTATTTAATTGCAATTAACCCAATGAATTGAAAATTGCACCAGAAATTTAAATTTAAATGAGGGATTTAACTATAAATCAGAAAGCAAGTAGTAACATTTAGAATACAAATAAAAATTCTTTTACTAATAACAATAAAAGTTATGAATGTGGAGGAGGCGCGGCAGGTCTGTAAGGATAGAGATATTTGGTACTCAGTGCTCTCTGCCTACCCCGTGAGGGACCCGGCGTGAAGATATGTATCTATGTATGTATTAAATAGAAATGAAATGTTAAAAATTTGCATGTATTCGATGCTAATTTAATATCTCTTATATCGCTGAACATTTTCCATCACGAATGAATGCAGAATTGAAAATTGAAATAAATATTATATGTGGGCGATCAATATTTATAATTAGGTATAATTTTGGTATAGTTACTGCAGGTCAGACAGGCACCGCGGCAGGCGCCATTCGCCTCGCGCTTAGGAGCCGTCATTTTGCGCCTGTAATTATTGCAGTCCCTTCGGTACTTATTTCCAATTTTTTTCTCTCCCGCTTAATTGTTGCAACAGATGACTTTTTTGTCGAACCACCTCAAAGAGAGCGGAAAGGCATCAAACGGAGCGTCGAATTTGGAAATAATTATACATAAATAGTCCCTTGAGCGGCCGATTAAGACAATTTCCGAGGCAAATTGCCGCAGACGAACATAATAGCACACGCGCTCCTCCGTCATAAATAAATCTGGATTACGTTTCGTACGAGATTAAGATTGATTTGATCTCGATGCTTTCTGCTATTAATGCTCGCGCGGGATAATGCCTCGGTCGTGTTAAAATTTTTCAAAATCATTATAGTATACAACACACACACACACACGCAAACGCACAGTTTTTGTGCGTGTGATTTGTGGGATAATTACGATGGACAAATTGTCGGGCGTCATTAAAAGATAACGGGCGCGGGCTATCGGACGGACGGCGCTCGTAATTAATGATCGATACATGTGAAATAATTAATTAGCGGCCGGATCGGGGTCGGATCGGATGCTGAGGCGCCCAAGGCTACCACTAGCACAAAAAACAATGACGCGCGGTTTTCGCTGCGCCGGCGCCGCTGCGTCAGTCGCGACATCCGCCGCTCTTACGGCTATAATTTGGAAGACCTCGAATTAGTTTTAATCTTATTCCCCAGACGAGCGTGACGCCGGCGACTTGTTCGCTACAATGTGTCATTAATGATAATTTGAATGATTATTATTATTATATTTTTCGTGACGGTAATTATGTTACATACCACAAATTTACGAATGTAATATTTTTAGGCGTGATGTTCCAGTCCTTTGTTTGAAGTTCAATTAAAGTGTAGGTTATGTTTTGAGATATCGTTTCTTATCTGTTCGTCCGATGCTGGTAAATGTTGGCAGTAAGGTTGATAGCAAGATCTTATTGTAAAAGATGTATCCATGTAAGGAAGAATAAAAATATCGTTTTTGTTGTTTGGTGTAGACAATTTGAATGCTGAAACTTTTCTAATATATATAATATTGGTAATTAATCCCTATAGGATTGAAATAGGATTAAAACATTATTCATGTTACAACTCTATTTATAAATAGCATGGAAACAATATTTTTTATGGATAGAATACGAGGTTAGTAGTTACAATTATTGAGTCAATTCTTCTGTATTCTAAAGAAAACTTTGAATTTAGAATCTGTACAGCCAAAACTTTCAAAGTATTATACAGAAGCTTGTCTTAAATCGTAACGAGACATCAAAGTTGTATTACCCTAATGCTTGCTTATTGCTTAAGTTTGCATTTGAGTGTAGAACGAAAATATTTATATGAATCAATTAGTACATTCCAATTATCATATCATTATTTTACAATTACTCCAGGTCTTTTACAAGGTAGGCCGAGAGCACCGAAAAAATTTATTAAATTCCATCAATATACATGTGGCGAGTCATCTCTGCAGGGACAGAAATATATATCATTCGGTGTTTCCCATCTTCACTTTAATCTAACAATTAATCTCCGAAAATCAATAGCCATGGATATTCTCACTATTCCACAATGTTGCTCAAATCGGCCATTGGGATGCGCGTGCGCAATTAAAACGTACCCAGCAATCAGCCGCCATGTTTGTACACGGGCGATGTTAATAGCCTCCTGTAATTACATACCAGTATCGCTATCGTCAGTTCTCGGAAGGCTGATCAAATTAATAGAACTTATTTCGGGTAACCCATTGTGCCCACTTATCTGCTCTGCTTTGTATCAACTGTGACTAGTCGACTTTTCCGCTAATTCGCTAGTCCGCTAATCCGCTAGTCCGCTAGTCAGCTAGTTCGCTAATCCGCTAGTTCGCTAGTCGAACTAATTTCTCACTCGCTCTAATTGTTCATACAATTTGTAGCGTTACATATATTTTGTTTGATTATTTGTTTTATAGTTACGATATTTTGTTTTGATGATAAGAAATAAAACTAATTCATGTGCGAAAATTTGATTTTATCAAAAATCTTATACAAGTTGTTACTTTGGAAAACTACCGGATATGAGAAGTTAAGATAATATTTTTTTTATAAAATCTTTTTGTTTATTTCTTAAGGGTTAGCAGATTATGCTTGTCTCGTTCATAATAAATTTATAAGATATAACGACTTAATGAATGTTTTCCAAGCACATTGTTACAATCACTCTAAATCTGATAAAGGTACCCTACACAGTAAAATCTTTACAGCCATACGCGTGCAGTAAATCAGAACAAGAGGGAGTTATGTAAAAAAACTTCAACTATAATAACACGCGTCGCCTCCGCGACGACTCGAGAATTTCATATCGCCATTTACATGTATTCCATTCGCGGAACTAGCGCCCGGCCTCCCCGTCGCTATATCCGGGGAAGGAATATCTAAATTCAATTACAAAAAGGCTTCTCCGCGAGGTGTGCCGCTGCACCCGCGCCTCCTCCGAAAAGGGTGTATAACAACTCAATTTCTCCATATTATTAAGACGGTGGGGCGCGCGGGGTGGGTCGGGGTGGCGTTCTACACAAAAAGAATGCTAATTTAAAATTCTTATTACTGTGTTTGTATGCGCGCGCGCTTTATGTATCATTCGCGTAACAAAAGGCGGAGGAGAGCCGCCCGAGCGCGTAATTTCAATCTAATATTCAATTTGAGAAGTATCGCGAGTTTCGCCCGCCATCTTTTATTTATTTATTCGTCTCTAAACGTTTTTCTTGGATTCTCACATCGCAGAGTCAAGACAGATGCTTTATTAGTGGCTTCAACGATTCAAGATTCAAACACGGCTTTTTACTTTGTGTGCTTTTTATGGCAAGACAGATGATAGCTTTGGAATTTAGATGTAACGAACAAAATATGTTTCAATACACTCTGTGTATTAAACACACCTTTAGTTTTATATGAACATAATACGTAACATCACGTCTGTAATTTCCGAAGAGGTAGACAGAGGAGTGTTGAGTGTTGCACTGCCACATTGCACCAGTTACGTTTACGTCACTCTATGGGATAGGTAGTGAGCCTATTGCCACACACCGGGTACATATCAAAGCTCAGAGGCATAGAAAATCTAAGTTTGAAAAATTTAATAATTCCCAACCCCATAAAACTTATGTAAATATATGTACAGCAACAAATGAAGATATTCGCGTAAAACGAAAGAAATTTTAAGCCGCAATAACGCTTTCTAAGGACAGTCGACGGTTTTTTTTACGTTCTACGTGTAACGTTCAGATCGTGATATATTAGTTTGGCAGCCAACTCGCACCCAGTTATAACTCAACCATATAAACCACCATGCTTACCGAGCCGTTCAAATCGTTATTTATAACAAAACACTTTTAATAAATGTCGAACTAAATAGGTATTGTTTAAAAATTTTAAAAAGTCAAGGACGCTAATAAATCTTCAAATTCAATTTGTCACGATCACGATTCGACTTGTATCGTGATAAAGAAAATGAACGCTTAGGTTTATATTAGGGAATTCTGTCAAGGTGAGTCAAAAGTCTAGAATCATGATACTGGGTCGGAATTAAGGTTTTTAATTTTGTCGGGCGATAAAAAGACGAACGCACTCGAGGCCATGTGGGCTCTATCGATGCACCACCATGCACTGGCTTGCACTCTAGTTACAACATTGATAGTCGATAATAAATACAGGTTATTAGGTAACTCGCCCTGGTTTACAGTCATAAAACTTTTGTGTCGGCGTTTCGCTCAAGTATTCAGCATCGGCGTACTTCTGTAAGATGTTGAAATGGAATAATCGTATAGATATGTTCAGAATAATCGTATAAACATGTTCAGAATAATCATATAAATATGTTCCGGATTTTACTAATATGCTTTTTTAAATAAAACTTTTAGGTCATCTACATCAACAACTGTTTCAGCATTCTTCTTCGAGTAGATTCAACTGCATATGTAGTTACATGAGTTTTGAATGATTGTATTGAAAAATGTAAATACTAAAAAGTATTATAATTTCCAGATGTTACTAGGCTGCATTTAGGCTGGTCCAATTTTTTTTTAGTTCAGATCGTTTGCGAATTTATTAGGTCATTAAAAAGGCGTTATATGTTAACATTCGAGTAATCAAAAGCAAATTAAGTATGTAATAAAGAAAGTAAAATTACTATACAGCAATATCAACAACGCTGGACAGAGCTTAAAGTCAAAAACTACGAGTGACAAAACAATTGTACAAAAAGCTTATGAACAAGTGCAGATGGTGTGCAATAAATCGTGATTAAAACTAAAACACAAACGTATAAAATGAGCATTGGGACGAAAGGTGTTACGGTAAGTGCGCCGGCGCCGGCGTATTATCAGGAAACGCCCGCGCACGCTTTCTGAACGCACTAACCGACTAAGAATAATACTTAGCGGACAGTCACTTCTACGTACATTACTGCACTGTAATTGTACAAGAGGAAAGAGCAGTAGGAATGCATAGTGTATCAACAGGACGCTTATGATCCATACGCCGAGGCACGCCCGTCTAATCGAAGCCAAGGAATGCCTGCGAATTGATAAATAAAGAAAGATTGTATTCGCTTACTGCATTTTAATTGACTGTGGTTGGGCGCCAGACTGCACACTGTTTACATTGGATATGTTAGATTTTATGTGCGCGATCCACCAAAACGTTTAAATCGTTTGTGCCAACGACATTGATGTATGGCTTGATGTATCTTTTGTTTTTATTATTTTTGTATAAGTTTATTATATTGATGGCATATAAGGTTAGTGATAGGAAGATTTTGAAAGAATATGCATCACGGTTATTTGAATTTAGATTTTAAGCTTTTGGATCTGTATTGAGGTTTTGTTTCGCGTTAAATTTGGCTTCACTTTTTGTTATCACTAAATAAGTACACTTTTTCCACTCAGTAAATAATGAACTGTAGGTACATAAATCATAGTGACAACTGTATATATGATTCTTACAATACATATGTACCTAAACACCAGTTCAAATTAGTCCTGGATATTTTCTGATAATAATATTTTCTGAAGTCAAAAGTATCATTACCTGTTATGTCTGGTATTCCAAAGATATTTTTTGAAAGATATATGTACTTAGCGCATGTAGAGATATATTTTTGGAATGGAAACGTGTGCTTTATAAAAATAATAAACTCAAAGTATGAAGAGGAAACATCGTACTCGACAGAATGATCTATGCTTGTCTTTTACAATGCGGTTACCTAATCAGCTACGGTAGTAACTCAACGGTCACCCACTCCACAGCGGAGTTAGGCTTCGATACAAACCAATATAAATTATACAATAACAAAAAAAAAACACACACACAATCCGAGATAAAAACGACATTGTCGCATGATAAATGTTCAGATTAAAATTTAAAACCAAAACCAAAGGATCCAACACCAACAACGAACGCGACGAGCCCCTCTTATAATTATAATTAATATTCTTAGTGTATTAAATTGGTCGGTGGAACAAAAAAAAAGTGGAGATTCGGCGCGAGAATTAATAACAAACAAATGGGCTACCTGCCGTGTTTTTTGTAAACTCCCACAGGTAAGCCGTGATGATGGAAGGAAGTCATATGCGTCTGTCTTAGCTTTTTAAACAATATTGTCTGATTTTGACACGGTTGTACCTTTTTTATGCGAAACGGCGGCCCCATTCATAGGAAGCGGTTCTAAGGTAAACACGTAAAAAGTAAAACTTTTTACTACTGCTCGACAGATGGCGCTGTTCGACCGCGGCGAAGAGGATTCGGGCAATTGTTCGCGAAAGTTTACTTTAATCAAATGTGCAATAAACTTTGCTCGCTGTTACAGTACAGGACTCGTTTTTGTTAATATCGACTTGTCAAAAAGGAAAACAAAACCCAAAGCTGCATTGGAAACAAGAAACCAGTGATTCGAAATACGGGACAAAGGAGAGGAACTCTCTAAACGTGATACCATAATGACAAAACAGAAATATGATTTCGATTAAATGGTGCAAGGGAGAGGGCTTGATTGGGAGATTTAATGCGCGCGAGCAGGACAAAGCGCTGGTTAATAATAAAAATATTTTATTTGTAGTGTGGGGTAAAACACCCCCGCTGTGGGCTGTTTGGTCGGGACGGCATCCATCATCATTATATTAACCGATTTAACACTTTTGAACAGATTCCTGTGACGGTTGGTGGTACATTCATTCCCGGGACAAATGCGCAAAGATGTAATCTCGGCTGTGTGGGCACCACAACGTCTCGAGGGCCCGAAACAACTTTTTATAATGTATCTTTGTAATTGTCTCCTCAATCAATATTGTCTTGAGTCCCCAGTAGATTTGCAGTATCTCTAATCGATGATTAATGACTACGTCGGCTGCGCTATTGGTTTAATTAAATCTTGATTTTAGTTACCAAGTTAGGTAACATATTTAGAGCCTGCGTATACCTTCCCGCTTTGGTCATGCGGATAGTTATTAAATACATTAGAAGTCGAAACTGGGCCAAGATAATTTTAACCATCATAATATCGCCAGTAATCGGACGCTCTGTCTCTTTAGTTGATTCTCTATATGATATTTCAATAGTTGTAACAAATTAGCGGTGCGTTCGTCTGGGTTGCGGACAAAAAATTGTAGAGCTACTTTTGGTAGAGTCGCCGCCTCGGCCGACTGTATCATATAAGGCAATCTCCGCCATTATTTTATTGCATGATTGGAAACGTTTTTACGTCAATTATTTTCCAGCGTAACATTAATTGACATGTAACTAACGTGATCGTGAGTATAAATATTTAACAGTGGGTTGCTTTAAAATGTTAACTATTTAAATAAATGTACGAAACGAGGAGTTATGGGACGAGGCAATCAGGAAGTACAATTAAATGAAATGATGCATGTCGAATATTAAAAAGTGTATTGATATGCAAAGTCGGGAGCCGAACCCAGCCGGTCCCATACCCTGTTTGTTGAGTACATTTAATTCACTAATCAATAGCATCTGACCCCAACATTGTTTCCCATTATTCAAGAGTAACAGTAGTATTTATTTCTAAATCATTCATAGCATGTGCTCTCTTTTGTGAAATCCATTTTTTATGAACAATTCAATTTGTGTAAAATTTTTATTGTTATTGACAATACTTGAAAAGTAATCACACGCCATAATTCATTATACATATATACTCTGGTTTACTAAAATCAACATCGTTAAAGTCACATTGGACCAAAAAGGGCATTCGTGTGGTCCAGAACTGACCCAATAATTAAAGTCGCCGATTTAATCTCAGTAAAATCTCAGTCCGTTAATTACTCCCTTGAGCTAAACGTACGCTTTTTGCCATCGATATAATTTAATAAGCATATTAACCGGGTCGATGTTGTAGATAAGTGTCTGGCCTTAAGCAATTCTCGCTAATACCTTTGAAATCTCATTAATATCCTGTACTTGTGTATTGTGTGAAAAAACATTACAGTTTATGTGCTACCACACTCATGGCTTGGTTCCTTTCTGGCTCCAATACATAACTTAATAATACTAAGTTGAGGTAGGTATAAAGCTTACTTGAAAGCATGTTTACTCAGAGCGTACAGGCGAACTTCATGTAGACATTTCAATGCTTTCTCTCATACTCTCATTTGATAACAAACTTATGATGTCGTTAATATAGCAACGCAAGGAAATTGTGTGTGAGCGGACACATTCTCATTGCGAGGTCAAAGAGGAATGACCATGTGAACTAATGAAAGCCAGAAGAGGTTCCTGACTCGAATCACAGTTGTTCAAAAGACATTCACATTACAATCAATTTAAAACGCTCGCATCGTTTGCTCTACGACATTGCGCCCGAGCAAGTTACCATCGCGTGTGGCGACCGCTCATCGGCTATTCAATAAAAGGAGATAGTACTTCGTATTAATTTGCAAGTATATGCCCGCGAAACGATGCGACTGTTTAACAATTCCCGTATCGTTTTATATCGCGGCCGTATCACTTTAGATTTCTCGCTAACATTCGATATAACAGCTTTGAGGCATTAGAACATGGAAAATATTGTCGAAACCGCATCGGATAGCTGGCTGCTTTGAGTGGCGATTATCACAAATTCAACACAACACGTTTCATCCAGTACTAATCAGAGGCAGATTACATATTGAGGGATCGTTGGAAACATTAAGATTGTGTAGGACCGTCGCGATGAAGAAATAGCATCGGACAAAACCGAAGTCATTAAGATGATAAAAAACGAAGACGATATGACCCTGCCGCGATGAGTGACCCCCATTAGCATCTTGGAGGGTTAATTAGATATCTACGTGTCGACTGGCCGGCCCCGTCGAGCGGTGACAGCGGCGATCAAATTAGAAGCTAGCGCCCAAACAAAGCGTCCGCTCGAACCCACCCCACGACAAAACGTTTTCTCGCAATCTTCGATCACCGGATTAAGGGCGAGTGTCGTCTCGCACGTTTTATCTCCGATTGTCCGCACTTAACGCGCACTTTACGCCGAGTGCCCCTCAAGAGGAAATTGAAAGCGATCGCATTCCCCACTATCTTATCTTTAGTGTTACACTAATTAATCGATGTAGTGCGGCAATCGTTACAGGTAAATAATGCTCGCGGCGCTCTGGAGGAGGTGATTTATTGGTGTGAATAGACAAAAGTGTCGCGGGCGGAGCGGGTCGGGACAATGCGATGGAATGTCGTCGCGGGCCGGTCGCGCGCTCGTGCGGCCCGTGAATGCGGATTATTAATAACTCGCCCGCCGTAAGACACGACGGAGCGACAGCGCGCCGCGGTCTGAGCGACTCCCATCCCACTGCTCGCCCGGAGCGTCCGCTCCACCTGTACTGTGTGACCGCGCCTTAATTTATTCACGGTACGTTTTAATGACCGCATTGATGCTCGCGCGCTCCACGAGCGCCCGGTCCCACCGAAACTCCAATCGATACTGTATATACCAATGTGTGCGAATATTCAAAATCAATCAATGTTTTCGAAAATCCGTAAATTATTATATTCCTATTGATGCATCCGATTTTGCTCCCCTCCGCCCTATCATCCCTGTTCTTGGTATAACAATCCATGACAATGGACTTGGCGTGGATTATAACAAATTCCCCAAATTGTGTGGGTTCACATTGTGCGCAACAATAAGACAAAATAGCGATAATGGCACATGTGTATACGTTTTGCCGCATTTGGAACTAATTGGAATATTTCATAAATCTGCAGCCATTGTCAGAGGTAACATCTGTTCAGATATAACGGAAATAGATGATCTATGAGGTTGATGAAGATTGATTCCTGATTTGATATTGAATTTAGAAACAACGCTAAAGTGTATGACAGATAATGAATTCTAATGTTGATGGACCCAAAATTTATAGCTGTTTTACATCAAAGCGGAGGCCAACATAATGACTAAGAAAGAAAGTAATGTAACACGAATTACTAGAGGACCTATTAAAAGCTGAGTTATTCGGGATTCATCACGGGTCTGTGGATGATGCAACAAAAAAAAACAATAACAGTGGAAAGGGCAAAGTGTTTGTAAGGCGCGTCAAACAGAAAATGCAGTATGAAATTAGCTTTCACGTTTTGTTGATACCGGTAAAACTAAATGAGATCGCTTTTTGTCGCGGCAGACGATAGGCAGTGTATACTCGGCCCTACGACGTCACGTCGACATCAAAATGAAATCGTTCCAAATTGTTGTTGCGGATCGGTTCAAGATAAAGAAATATTTATGGATTCCGTACGTTATTTTGGCAACCAAAGAAAAGATACACTGTTTTGGAACACCGATAAAAGCGCTTGAAAAATGTTAAGCTTTCATTTTACGAGTGATTTGATCATTTTCGGCATTACGCGGTTGTTGCATTCCGGCGCTGTATTAATAAGGGATAAGATATTAACAAAACAAATGAAGTGAATTTCCCTTACTATAAAGATCTCCTCGAAATAAATGTAGATAGATACTTACAGGTAAGCATACACATACATAGGTATCAACAACAAGAATTCATGTTAGTGTATTTAAAAATCTTATAAAATAGTTCAATTCTAAATAATCTAATTATAACAATATGATCAAATTTTTGAAAATATGTAGGTACGTAATAAATCTCAAGTCACGATCTTATCCATTTCCTGGTATTCCTGGTATTCATCCGTACTTACCAATTATCTTTGTGAGGATTTTTTTTTACCATTTACCGAATGTTAAGTTAAAAAATCTTCTAGGCTATGTAACTTTGTCACATTATCTTTTTGTTCCATTTATCTTCGGAGATTCTGAATGTGTTCACCTCACGACTCGTTTTTTGTGTAGGTCTGGCTACCACTTACAGTCGATGTCGTGATAGGTTCGATTCGTTACAAATGCTGTAATTAGTTTTACCGTTGCTGCACACTTTACATTTTCATTCTGAAGGCTTATTGGTTGAACGATTAATACACTGCTTGAAAAAAGTCAATGGTGTACCCTTTACTTTAAATGAAATTTATGTGACAGGAAAAAATATCTTTTCTCATATTAAAAGTTTACTAAAGATGATAAAATAGGGTTATTGAAAATCGATTTGAGTTTTCAATCCATACAAGTGGTTTACTATCGATTAATTGAGTCAGTTTTCGAAATAAATTGAATCACAGACATTGACGTACTTTGGTTGGATTACGTATTTTAACGTATTTTAACGTAATAAATGTACAACTGTGTTAGAAATCACTCGAACGGACATCGGTATCGTTAACACATCCCGATGCTAATTGTTCATGTCGCATCTCAGTCCTCGTGTCACACCACACGTATTAAGAGAAAACGGGCATATACATATATTTTCGAAAATTTAATTATCGACTTTAGTGTGACACCAAAACGACGCGGCGACAAATTAAGTGGCTCCGAGGACCGTAACATGTGCTATTGTTTGCAAAAGCGTTTAGCGAACCGCCAAATTGCATTTCAGTATTCTAATAGAAAGTTTATAATATATCTCTCCACTAAATGAAAAAATTTAGACGACAATTGAATTGTTTCTTTAAGGAAAATAAGTAAAATATATTATGAATTGATAGCTATCAATTCGAACAATAATAGGGTACACGGTGTAACGTGAATATATAGATGATATTGTACCGTTGCATTTCGACGTCAAATATGAAGGATGAATCCTAATAGTACCCGGACGAATCTATTCTAACCGCTTTCAATAGATCACGAAACAT
>DWEJ01001475.1:0-12970 GCA_018245835.1 Mysoria sejanus stolli | reverse complement strand
ATATATATATGGGATTGTATGTGTATGTGTGTTTATATTAGTAGGTCTAGACACGAGGTCTATCACGACAATAAAACAACCAATCAAACTTTGAATAATCATCACCCACCTATTGCAGCTCACTGCTGGACATAGGGCTCCCCTGTGGGATTATGACCATTATGCCCACGCTGGGCGTGCGGAAACATTAAATCAAACATCCACATAATGATATGCAAATCGCGAATCGATTGGAAACAGCGCATTAAGGCTCGCGATCGTCCAGTTTATAACAGCGAAAGTTGAGTATCGCTTTCTATCCTAAAATGTGCGTAATATCGGTGCGAATCGAGCGACTTCCACTGGTGGCCGCGCGCGGCCGTGGGCGGCGGGCGAGTACGGAACTCCGGGCGGCCCACGCGTGCGCAACGGCGTCTAATGTCACACAAGTGGTTATGATCTCAATAAGCACGTTGAATGTAACAAACCACAGACATAACATAGGTATCTTTAAATGGAATTCAACTCTTCGGCTCTAGTTCTTAAATTCAGTTAATTCGTGTTATCGATCACGCGGATTTTAATTGAATTCTTCAAATGTTAAAAGGCTTCAATTTCAATGTGTTAAATATATGAAGAGAGTGATGAATGCAGATGAACAACGGCAGGTCTGTGAGAACAGTGATATTTGGCACTCAGTGCTTTCTACCTGCCCCTTAGGGTATCTGGCATGAAGATATATCTTTTAACAATAATTGCGAACATTAACCCACCAATGGAGCGAACAAAACAATGTCTATCAATACATCGACATTCAATATAACAGTAGATTTTTTACACGAAATCATAACATGACTTTAATTTCAATCTCTCCATCGCGTAGATAAGGTCTGAACTGAGCCTAACAGGGAACACCAGACGCGCCGCGTATGGGAACAAAGCCTCATACACACAAAAACACATACCGTTTGATTGTTTAGGAAGTGAGATTAGAATCAAATCATAAAGATTTCTCTTTTATGTAATTATGTACATGCATATATACCAAACGAATGCAAAAATCAACCTTAGAACTACAATATAAGGATTACTTAATATCACATTAGATACAACGACCCGTAATATTACAAAGCGCAGTATTGAATTTTTTATCGCGAGCTCTGACCGCATCGTGTTGTACCGCATAGTGTAATGGTATTAAAATAAGACCGCATTGAGACTCCGACCACGCACGCGAAATGCTACTTATCGAATAAAACACCTGCATCCTCACAATAAATGCCAAGGTACTGACATAACGTGTGCTCCACAGTGCTATTCGTATACAATAGATAAAAAAGTTTCATTTCCTCAAATTCCTTCAAAACGTCCAGTTACGTCATCTTCCCGTGAATTTCTCCCGTTTTTAATAAACACAAGTAATGCTTTTATTTTTAATGGTTGAACGTCTAAATAATTACTGTTGAAGTGCCAAAATATAATCTTTTCGTGAAGATCACACGAATTGCCACAAAGCCAGCAACAGGCTCAAGATTCCATAGCTAACGAACGGCATCCATTGCTCACCTGGTGCACGATTAATGGATATGCTTTGTCAAGACAAAATGGGCAAATAATTTATTGTCCTTTCGACAATCGAGAAGTTGAATCAAGAAGAATGAAGTGCTGTAATTCACATCACTTCCATCAAACATTTTATCTTTAGATATATTGACTCGATAGGCACTATAAATAATCCTCAGGCTACTAAAATTATTATATAATAAGCAATGTACAAAAACAAATCTCAAGTAAAAATTGTTTTTTAACATATGAACCTCACTACTCCATTACCATTTAACTTAAAATACCATCTTTGTATTTCGCCGGTCCTTTTAAAACTTAAACGGAATTATTAATTTATACGTTATCTAAACGCTGCTATAATTTATCTGCTTGCTTGTAATTTATCGAATTTAAATAATTTTACCGGGGTAAGAAAGCGGGTGCAAAAATAAATAAATATAAAATGTGACGCTCGGTACCCGGGCACAACAATGGCGTGCCCGGGAGCGTTAATTATCGCGAGGCAACGAAGAAAGTTGACAATGAGGGTTTGTAGAGTTACGTGTGGCACGTTCGTTGCCGGAGCCAAGCAATCAATACGACTTACATCTTTCACCTGTGTGTAATTCATGCGAAATAAGCTTTAAAGCGATCGTCGTATCACCAACGATGAAAGATAACAGGCATTGACCGCGATATACGATGCTTATTTAAGTCGCTCGTGGATAATAAATATTGAATGCAATAAATAGTTTACAAAAATAATGTATTTAATAGTTTCGAGAAAATCATTTGAACGTCTACAGGTTTGGTTTAAGTTTGTTGCACGAATTTAACGATATTGTTTTATTTGATTACATTCGCTTACTTTTTTCCTGCTTATTTATTCCAGTCTATGACTACATTAAGGTCGCTCAGAGCTAATAAATGATTGATTACGTGACGTTCACTGAATGTACTGTATACACATATAAAGCCTATAATATGTACCGTATACATATAAACCTAACGAATATAGGTATTTAAATTTTAATTGACTATATTAGGTATTCGGAATAGGTTATAATACTGCTATTAAAACTACACTTTTATATAATAGTTGATGCCAGTTAACCCAATAAAAGTAGACGGAGGAGTGTAATACCGCCCAGGTATCATCAGTTACGTTCACGTGTCACCATGGAACAGGGGTGAGCCTATTACCATACACAATCGAGCACAAAACCATACTCCGAGCCAATACTAAAATATACATTAATAGGTATAGTAATTAAATCAAATGTTATATGTGATCTCGTTAGCAACGATAGCTCGACTCGATGTTCGCTTGCGATCGAACAAGCGCCTTAGCATCAAGACATAATATAGGTGATTAAAGAGTTAATAAGTTACATACGCGCGGTAGTTGGCACCGAGATGGATAGACGCGAATAATTAAACTTTCCATTGTTGTAATGGACGGCAGGCAGGGGCGCTCAGCTGTTATCGCCACGTCACAGTTTGAATGAAATCGATTGACAGGAAAAGTTATTATAAGTATTACATCATAACCATAGAGAGAGCATTGAATGTCAAAATAATTAAAATAATATTAAAAAAATATTTAAACAACAAGCTAAATCTTTCTGATGGCTCTTTTCTCTCTCTGTCTCTCTAATACAAAATCTATAACTATAGAGGTACGTACAGCTCGCATAGCGTAATTTTTATGTTCATTTACTGTAGCTACTTTACAATACAATCGAAAATATTTAAACGTAAATTTCAATTCATATTAATTTAAGAGAATTTACACAATAATCGTGTAAGTACAACTTTCAATTTTGGCTAGCATTTTTGTCCTAGCTAGCATTTTTTTAGCTGGCATCTTGGCATGAAAATATCATCATATTGATACCATTAAGGAAAGTTACCTTATATAACTAAAGGTGTTAAAGAGAACAAAATATCATTTTAACAAAGTCTGTATCACTTATTACAACATTTCGAGTCAATAAACGAAGGCGAGGATAAAAAATTGATTCAAAGTAATGTAAAAAAAAACTCAAAACAATAAATCATAGAAAGCATTGAGACATTAATAAATATGTTTAACGTTTGCGAAAGTTAACATCGTGTCCATATCTAACAACTTGAAAATATTAGGCGGAAACCGCAGTAATATACAATAGAATTATTAAATTGCGTAACTTTGCATAATACACCGTGTATTATGATTAGCTCAGTTGTGTGGAACGTGTAGGTGGCGGTTTAGGCTACGATCACATCTAGCTGTTTTTTTACCCTGTTTCTTTAAATTAGTCTAAGTTATTATTTTTTATTTAAAATTATTTTAAGCATTTTGATAGGAAATTCCAAGTTCCGATTGATTCAATTAAATATTTTCATTGCGAACAATGTTAAAAATAAATGGGTTATGTACACAGAGTTGTATTATCAAATTGGACGCTATTAAAGTATAAACCATATCAACCAAAAATCATAGTCATAATTTATAACTATCCAATAAAAATAAATATTATTTTATTTCATTGAGACTGTGTCTAATTCTACCGGAGTCAATATGATTCGCGGATACATTAAGAAGTTCAATTTTTTGATAATCACTTAAACAACGAAGATGTACTGATTGCAGTTAGTAGTTATATTGGCATTTAAACTGCCTCGTCGGTCGTGTTGGTTGCAAGCGCGACTGTCGATCGAGAGGTGCTGGGTTCGATTCCCAGGTCAGACACTACAAAATTTTCTAATTTAGATTTTCTAGTAGTGGTACGGAGTCTGGATCTGTGCCCGATGCATGGCAATATGCTCACCACCTATTCCATAGTGGGACGTAAACGTAACCGATGAAACGTGGGAATGTTCTGCATTCCTCTGCCTCCCTTTCTCAGGAATTGCATACGTGATGTTACGTTTTATACGTTTAATATTTAACGTTTTATATTTTTTACATGAAACAGGAAACAGACGATTTTGCTACCTACGTAATATATAAAAATGGCAAATGTTACGAGCACCGCTCACTTGGTCGCCTCGACGCCCACGGGTGATCTAAAATAAGAATAATATATTTGGGAGTCACAGTGAAAATTAATCTTAAATGTGTTGTTATTTTGGGACAAATACAGAATAGTTATCCATAACATCGTAATAGTGAGAAAGCTCATGTACAACCATCCAAGCCATGCCTATGCGATGGTACCCAGACAGCTGAAGTGAACACGCATATTATATATTTATACATATGTATGTGGTTTTATTTTTCTGATAAAAACAGTATAACCAAATCTATTTTTCATTTCTATGAAAATTTTCAATCATTTTTTTTATATTAACTTACAGTTTGAATAACATACTGTTTTTGACATTCGTACTTAACTAGAGTATTATTAATATTATTAATATAAATTGTAATTTTGATTCAGGTGAATTCAGATATTTTTTGTGTTAAACAATAAATTTTAATATAAATAATGATAGTTTTTTGGTTAAAAACAAAAAAAATTAATAAGTTATTTTTAGTTGAACTTTAATCTTGAATAACTTTTACGCAAATGAATATATTGAAAAAAAGAATAAAAATCTTTTTGTAGAGCGTTCAATTTACAACAAAAATCGTTGCCGCAGCTTTTTCTGAACTGGTACAGGAAAAAAAATTAATGGCAAAAAGTAGTAAAACTCTATGTTGTTTGAATGGAAAATGAATCGTCATTGCGGCAAGGTTTAATACTAATAGTAAGGGCTCGTATGGGTTTGATATTTTTTTTAGGTCATAAATTTAAAATTTTCAAGACGCTGCATAGTCGCAAACCAAATTGGTAAATAACGGACACCGTAATGTATAAACGCCTTACATGGCATATATATATATATATATGTAATATGTAAAAAAAAACACGACCGCATACTTATTATCAACTTATTATCAAAATTATAACATTGGTATGCGCTATTTAATGAGCGCTTACATTTCTGTTCTGTCGTAAGTCAATTAAAAGATGATTAAAAAATTGTGTAACTCCAGGACCCCTACAGCGATACATATGCAAAATAAACAAGTATAATGTTAATTAAACGTGTATGTACCTTCATATAATTACAATATGTAACTGGCATACGCGAATGTTACGCAGACTATTTAACATTTAAATAAAACTACACTAACATATGGGTGTAATAGAGAATTTTAGCAGTTACTATCGTCGCATCGTTAAAACTCTCGCGAGAGTTTAAAAACGACCTGAGCGCTCATTGATGAGTAATCAAATCGTATGTTTTCATTGAACAGATGATTGATGGGGCCGGCGCTGCAGGTCGACAGAAAACAGGTTCCTTTGCGTACTTGTCGACCACTGCAAGCTATAAGTTTGTTACTCTTTATATAAAATGTGAATGTTGATGTACGCAGGTACCACAGAAGGCCAAAACTATCCAAATCAAATAGGTCAGATACTGGCTAATCGGGAAGTCAGAAGTCTCCGATGCCAGCGGCTGATGATTACCACGTAAAGGATCTGGCGTAAAGATATTATACATGTAGTCTTCATCCACACAAGACATGTAAGCAGTGACCATAACGAAATAAAATGCATAATATTTTTCACTTTTAACCTTCATTTCGAAATTCGTTTCGAAATTTTATTTCGAATTCCAATTTCAGCGAAGAAAAGTCATAAAGATTAATTTATTAATTTTAAGGTTAATAATTAATAATTAATTTATTAATTATAACAATTTCTTTTCTATATAAATAGAAAGCTTCGTCGGTCGTGGTTGCAACCGCTACTGCTGAACGAGCGGTCTCGGGTTTGATCTCCGAGTCAAGTACTGTTGGATTTTTCTAACATGACATTTCTAATAGTGGACTTAGTAGTAACACTCTACATTTGTGCCCGAAGTATGTAGATAAGTCGTGATTTTTTTTACGTAAAAATACATGATTGCTATTTTAATATAGACGAAAACTGTACCAAACACATTTTGTATAGTGATGAACAGGTTTCAGGTTCAATAGTAAAAAACAATTCATACATTGCTCTTTTCCGGTAAATTTTTAAGCTTCTTCGGCCGGCTTTATTCTCTCAACCTGTTACAGGGTGAGCCGCGCCCGAATTTGGTGAACGAATAATGATAAAAACAATAAATGTTAAAAACAATATTTTTTTCACAAAAGATACAAAATATGGTCCATAATGGCCGGTTATCCGTCATTATCGTCAAATTAATCAATTTATCCCTGCACTGTAGGACACGGTTTTCTTCTCAAAATGAGAAGAAATAACTACAGTCTGAAGTGAGTACTATGATAGTACGTATACATAACATCACGCCTGTAATACCCGAAGATGGAGGCAGAGTAATGTAACGCGTTCCCACGTTTCAGCAGTTACGTTTACGTCCCCCTATGAAATAGGTGGTGAGCCTATTGCCATACACCGCGCATGTGCCCGGTATAATATGATAGTGGCTTTGGGTCTGGATATATGGATATAAGTTAAAAAAATCCATAGTGCCCGACTCCGGATTTGAACATAGGACCTTTCGGTTGGCAGTCGCGCTTGCAACCAACACAGCCAACGAGGCAATCATAAAATGATACTAAATGCAATGATACTAAGATAATATTTTTATTTTATTATTCAAGAGAGCAACGACCTTACTATCGAAGAATATCGCTTAGCCTATCACTTGCAGTGTGCACACGCTCTATCTCTTTCAAGGCGCCCAATGTTACCAAGCGCGCCAGAGAGAAACACAAAGACAAAACGATAAAAAACTACAAAGATGTAACACATAGATGCAAATATATTTTTGTCGTGTTCAATGCGCGAAGGTTTTAGATGAAAGTGATCGGGCTGACTCCGCTCGGGCGCACCGCGCGGTCTGTCAGGCGCTGACAGTGACCGTGACTCGATAAATGTAATTTTCACCCGCTTTGTTGTATCGTCGATATAGAAATACGCTTCGTAGTACGATAGATCGATCGACAGATGAATATCGAATCAATAGTGTTACGTACTGTAACACTTGCCGCGTCGCGTTCACATGACTTTCTATTTTGTATATCCGTATATACACGATACAGTATAATGAATTGGTTCTATGCTCATTCAGAAAAAGAATAGAATTTAATTGATCGCTGCGTTTTTTAAATCTAAGCACGATGTTGCCCTTCACAAGCTCGTTGTCTACGTATAACAAGGTAGGATATTTGCATCGATTTAATGTTAACTAATTTTAATTGTTAACTAAATTTAAGTGTCAATAAAGTGAACGCTCACGGCTAAGCCATTCATTTATTAATCATTATCATACCCCCGCACGCGGTTCCTTACGGGTTAAACAGAGAAAACCGAGTAAACAAACGAATTTTCAAACCGTTATATTATAAATAAAAAAATTACAATCAATAAATTTCATTTGACGCTAAAACGTTTTCAATCTCAGCGTACATGTGTATGTTCATACGTCGTGGTAAATCTATTAATATACGCCGCAACGTCGGAAGCACGCATCGGCGGGCCGCGCGGCGACGTCGGGCCGGCGAAGTGTGACACAACGAGTGTCACAGCGCCGGCCACTTGTTGACACTGTGACACACTTCGCATCGACGCAACACGCGTCACAGGTCAGCGTCAGCGGCGACACCGTTCTATGAGCTACTAGTTAGTCCCTGTAAAAGTTACGAGTAGAATTACGTATTCCTGTTTGTTTCATGAACTTACGGTGCTTAACAGTGGAACGATATAAAATTAATTACTATAAAAACTACTTTAGACCCTTGTTAAGTACAAATTTAAACAGATAATAAAAAATATTAAAATATTATAAGTTGCTGTTCGCGGTGACAAATGTGTTTTCGGTAGTTTTTTTTTTATAAATAAAAAAAAAAGTACACACACTTGTATCTTAACACCAGATCCCTCACGTAGTCGGCACAGGGCACGTGGCACAGGGTACCAAGACTGAGACTGGGTACGGCACAAGTACTGACATGCCGCGCTTCATCTAAATTCATCACTTTCTTCATGCATACACATACATGTACGCCGGTTTCAAAGATTTCGGACTCTCCAGCAACCATTTTGTCAGCTGTTTGATCAAGAAAAGGTATTCAACACAAAATCCGAATAAAAATTTAGCATCAAAGGATGTTAGAACATCTTTAATAGTTAAGAGGACGCGGACATCGAACCCGAATGGGGGCTATAATATAAATTTGACGACATTACGAATGACCTTACCACTTATTAGCAAAACCGAATATCCAATATCCAAGTGTCCCGCTAACCCAGATGCGCTGGATTCCTCGCAGTGAGAGTTTCACGCGCGCCACAATATATGTGTGGAAAGTCATTATGATATGAAAGAATTTAAATTTGCAATTGAGAAGTGGGTCGTTGTAGTGCATTCGGAAAACGCGCTTTTAATTTTCATAAGCTCAATGAATGGCGAAATCCTACCGAGGGGAAATAAGATAATCATCGTTTCTTTTTGAATCTACATTTAAGTGTGTTTGTGTTTCTTTAAAATACTAAAACTTTAAACTGTCTGTTTTCTGTGATGGGGGCTTTTTTTTCCTTTTAAACACAGATTGTCTAATGGTTTAGATTTTGGAACAACCAATCATATTTGGCTGCACTATATTATATGCTTTTTCAAGGTTAATTATCGTATGCTTTAAAAGTAAATAAAAAACGGTTATTCTTTAGACCGTAGAGTTATAACAACTACAACTTAACGGATGTTGTAGAAAATCATCGTTGCCCCTTCCATTATTTAACCAAACCCTTGTCCAATAAATGAATAACAATAGGGTTGATATTTATTGCAACGATTACAAACGTTTATTGACCATCGATAATACAGGATGTAGCTAAGAGATCGCAACCGAATCCAAAACTGGAAACGCATAATGAAGATTCCTAGCCACGACAATCATTAATCAGACTTAAAAAGAGCCGATTGGATGAACGTGCATCCGCGTAAAATATTTTTGCATGGGCAGTAAAAACGAAAGGAGGTTAAGGGCAGGAACAAATTTTAAACCGAACTGAATAAACTGACCTTAATAAACTGCAGCACCTGCCGTTTCATTCAGAAGAGACGCGCACATACAAACCGGTCGGCGACAAAGGGACAGGCTGGCGCAATACATTGAATAAACTTCAAATTTCACATAGCATCACGCGTATATTTCTCCGAAGGGGTAGGCAGAGGTTTGTAGTATACTCCCATGATTTAGCTTAAACACGATTACCTTACCAAAATTATTATAATTTATTTACATTAAAGTCACTAGTAAGTAACTTCAAGCGAGGATGGTATGAACCTCATGTATTAAAGTAATTAAAAGTTTGTGTACATCCCAGTGCAAGTGACTATTACATAATTCTCACACACTCTCACTTAGTATGTAAATGAGTTAGAAAAGCTCTGGCGGTGCCCCAAAAATAAAATGAAGTAGTCATTTTGCATGCAGAACCCAAACAAGAGATGTTTGAAAACATATTACTATGAACAAAATATTACAATGACTGTTATAACGACGCCCATAACCTCTAATGCCATAAGATAGGCATAGCTAATAAGCTAGTTTAATTTATTGAGAATTATGCAAAGATCATATTTTAATAATATAATAATATTATAAAAATAAGATCTTTGCACAATTCTCAATAAATTAAACTAATCACATTTTTTTATTATAATAATCACATTATTTTATTTCCACACAGTTTACTATTTCCTGTTTTGCAGTAATCACTCCAATGGCAATTTCGTCAAACACCGAAGGTCCAATACAGGTGTGCGAATTTCCAAAGGTCACTGTTACTCGGACTTCAAAGAACCAGGCTTCTTTATTTACGTAAAGATACCACCACGAGCAAACACGGCAACAATAAAGTGGAAACGCATCAACAATGGTGACCCAGACACCGTTCGCCAGTTGCGAGAAGTGGTCCAGTAGGTGCTGACAGGTTCTGGCCGGGTCACCTGCCCGACCCGCAGTATTTGGGCAACCGGTCATTTGTGGCTATCTACAACTCACGAGAGGTAGCGATCAGTGCAATACTGTCTAGACAATATACGGACATGACATTGCGTACAGCACATGTCATTGCATTAAACGATTTAAATAACAGGTATTGCGACTAGGACATAATAATAATATCTTGGGACATCTCCAGACAAGGCCAAACCTGTACCCAAAGTAAACTTCAAAAGAGCTTATATTATGGTATCTAAACGACTGATGAATACGTCTTAATAATTATTTACACAGAGGCTTGTTTTACATCTGGACAAAGTATTCGTGCACATAACATGAATAATTAATTATTCTGGTTGGGGATCGAACCCACTACTCTCAGCTCAACAGTCAAATTCACTTACCAGTGGACCAACGAGTTAGATACGAAGATTTCTATAAATAGCATTTCCAATCATTTTAAAGGTTTTTAATTAAAATGTCAACCTGTCAGTGCACAATACTTATTATGTTATTTAATTTCGCGATGTTTGAAAATAGAACGTAAAAAACTGCAAAATTATAGTCTAAGCGAAGACTTAGTCATCTATCCACGGAGCAAAGATTCGTATAATTATAACTTTGAATCGAAGCCTACCTCTCACTGGGCCGTGGCCGCTAATTCCCGAAAAGTAAAAGAATCTTCAATGCCTCCCAAATTCATGTTCTCACGGTTTAATTTATAACGAATAGGTATAATTTAATTTGACGCGGGCACTTCTGTAGGAATTTCGGGCGGACGATTTGTTTTCGATGCCATTATCAAAACGTTCGCTCGTTCATAATAATTAATTAATTATAAAATAACATCCGACCGCCAAGGTTTCAATCTTCTTGTTAAATACTACTGTAATATTAAATAAAATTGATAACTTATCATGAATTAATTGCGGGCGAAATATTCATACTTCATATACCTATCTTATTGATAGATTTTTTTTCACTGTCTCGTTGGTCGTGTTGGTTGCAAACTCGACTAACGATTGAGAATTCCTGAGTTTAAATCCCGGAATATGGCATTAACCCTCTCATGTTCCAACAGTGGAACGATAGAAGGGTCGATATCGATATCGATAGAGTGTAAGTCCCACGTCGGGCACTACTATATTTTTCTAATTTACACTATAAAACAAAGCTAACACAATTATTATTAACGTTTATTGTGTCAAGGCTATAATATTGTTTCACGATATTTGACTATAATAAAGAAAGAAACTGTCTGAATAAACTAACTAGAGGAATAAAACTATTAAATACTGCGGAAGGTCATCCATAAAACGCAGCCCCAGCTATTGCGTCCCACTTCAATTGTATCCGACTATCCAACATCCGGATATATCAATTACTATTATCCGTAAATTGTAAAATAAACCCAGAACATAAAATTCCCTCGCCACCTAAACAACCATCAAGCAAAACCGACGCACAATTGAACTCGGAAATTATGTCATAAATTCCGTTTTCCAGCGTCGGGCATCAACTGGTACAATTGTTTTACGATAGCCGTTTGTTTGACTGTAGGGTTGTCACATCGCACGTAATAAGCATACATATAATTCAGCGTATTCCGATAGCAAAGTTACGGGTTCCTTTTCAAAGACCGAAGCCAACTTTAGTTATGCGTCATTAATCCTGCTATGCAACAAACGAAGCAATGGGGATAGGCTTATAGCGGTATAACGAAATTTAAAAAACGGCAAAATGTCATATTTAAGAATAAAATAGCCCTTTTATGGTAATTAAAAGGGCTATTTTGTTCTTTTAGCATCGATTGATTTATATTACAGGATGATTTTTTTCTAACTGGTTAAGTAACCACTTTAAAGATATTAGTTAAACAATAATTCGTTATAATTTAGCAACGGTGCCTTAAAATATAATTTAAAGATTAATATTCGTAAATGAACCATCAGTTGTGATAAATTTGTAGAGTCATTAAGCGAACATAAAGGACACAGAATGATTTATGGCTCGAACATCATCATCAAAATCAAATTTTGATTCGATAAAACTGACGCAATAAGTTGGAATTTATTTCAATTGTTGGGCTTACAGGTGTGTGATTTATCAATGTAATACTAATACATTTGAAATAGTAATTCTATCGGAAAACTGGAGGACAGAAATGACATTATTATTGTTAAGTATTTCATGCCAAACCTCCGGCCAATAAAGTCTAGGCTTGTACTATGAAATAAATTCGACTATTACGACCAATGGTAATATGATTAACATTAGTACTAGTGCTAAACAAGCGACTCCGCGTAAATATAATATTTATAAGCTGTTGATCGTTCCCATGCATTTCATGAGACGATACCGTAACATTTCCTTCTTCTCCAGAAGTATACAAGCAATGTTTCACAATTTCGACTTCAAAACTGACAAACTCCATGCAAACTGCTATTATATATA
>DWEJ01001474.1:0-12971 GCA_018245835.1 Mysoria sejanus stolli | reverse complement strand
CACCGTAATAGCAAGTGATATTTAAACTTAAAACGCACATTTTTAAGAGGTGCGCGCCAGGGATTTGAACCCGGTCTCTCGGAATGAGAGGTCGAATTTCAAAGCACTAGGCTATCACTGCTATTGTCATACACCGGGCACATATCCAGACTCCGAACAACTACTAGAAAATACAAATTAGAAAAATTTTGTAGTGTCCTACCTGGGAATTGATCCCAGGACCTCCCGATCGGCAGTTGCACTTGCAACCAACGCGACCAACGAGGTACACAAACTATTCGAGTGGAAGCTATTTTTTTCACCTTAAATTTTCAATTACCATTTTTATTTACTTTCTATTACACTTTTGCAGGTACATTATAAAACAATATTGTCATGAACCATAAATACTCTGGGTTACACGTATGATTACTTAAAACAATAGCTTTATCGGTTTGTTAAACGTAGACGAATTATAATTTTAAAACTATTTTTCTGAACTCCATGAGCGTGGGTTGAAAATGCGGAAATGTATGTACCACGCAAAAAAACTGATAAAATTTTCATGAAGTTGTCGCAGTTCGATATTTTGTATTCGCAGTTGTTTGAGTACTGGTCCATAACTCGGATCGGGAATATAAAAGAGTCTGTTTGTAATTCAAAATGCCTACGAGATACGGGAAACTGACGTCACTGCCTTCTACCTGATGTAACGTACCTACATAATTATATACTTTTCAAATTGATACTATATATTTATTTGTAAGTATTTATTCGTCTCTAACAGCCGAGCATTTAAATTTCCACTTGATTTTTATTTACGTAATGTAAAAAGAAAAATTAAATCCATAAATAAAAATATAGTATAATCCTCCTCATCGTTTTCGATGACGGCGACCCAAAGTATTACATTCTATATTATTACGTTCTAGCGTGAGCCCTTATATGACTTGCTAGGCCGAACTTGGTTTTAAATGTCCGTTTGCATGAAAGACAGTACAGTTCACCTTCAGAGTTGTAGGTATACGTATACGAGGGCTTTCAAGTGTTAAGAGGTGCGCGCTAGGATTAGAACCCGGGCTCCCGGAGTGAGAGGTCGAATTTCAAACCACTACGCTATCACTGCATATAGACTGGTAGACACATATTGTGGTTTGTCTATCTTACATGCAAAAATCAGTATATCTTTTATGTTAAAACATTTAATTCACCGGCATAAATAATAATAAAAATAATACATTTAATTCATAATCATTAAGCTTCTTCAACATCTAATACGATAAAAAAATAATAACAAATATATTTATTACCATAGCTATAACTTGCATTTCATTATAAATTACTAGTCTTTTTAAGCATGTAGTGCCTGTAAAAAACTTTATTCTAATGAAACTGAACAGTATTTAAACCGATTATGGATTACTTTGGGAATCATATTAACAATCAAATGTTTGGTATAGAGTACTTAGTTCCACGATACGACGCAATTTTGGTTGGAGCTTGTTTGCGCGGAATATGGATAATCGTTTTTGATGGTAATTTGAGCGACATACTTACTTGCTGAATAATTCTCGTGCGAAAGTGTAGGCAGCGTGTATGAGGGTAATTAATGTACGGATCTATTTTGGCCGTGTATACACAACCGTTAAACTTGATTAAACCAACTGAAGTCGCACAAAGTCATTCTGTAGGCAAATTTACGACGCAGTCAAGCGTTTTACTGGTAACACCGTTGCATTGACTCCACGCATTAAGTATTCAACTCTGCATACTCAGCCATACGATCGAAGTTCCCCAAAGCTCCAGTGTGTTTAGGAAATCCGCGAGAATCGTTTAAATCAGCTGTTTTAAACCTATTCTCGTTCTGTTAAACCTATTCTCGTTTCGGAATTTTAACACCTGTCTTAAATTTGCTTGATGCTAGTATAGGGGTGCGTTTTTTAACATGATTCATACCTCCATCTTATAAATCAGATCCTCTTGGACATATGTAGTTACTGTGTTTTCTCTGTCGTGTTCTGAGCTTATAATTTTGTGAATGGAGGACGCCTGCCTGGTGGTATTATTTTCACATTGAAATATAGTATTCGGTATTTCGCAACTGTTCGGAATGGGTTTTAATATTCATATCATATAATCTGTAACAATAACTATTATATAATAAGTAACAATAATTTAAAAATATAACATAAAAATTGAATTTTGATTATGGTGCTACTTTTTCATTACATGTATTATATAAAAAGCTGTGAGTAGACCCTCATATGATTTTAATGTTTCGATGTATGTACACTATACCTATATGAATTATGGTAGCATAGGTACTTAGGTACATCATACTTTTAAAATAGAAAACGCTAGTATACAGTATGTTATAATAGTTTTCGAAGTTATATTTAACAATGAAGTAACGTGGAACATTTGTATAACATGATTATATTTTCTTTACTCATAGCATCAAGTATAACGTCGGCCCCATGTGCTAGTTCCTTAGATGTCTCGCCTTCCGGCGAACATCGACACCCGTCATCAAGTATAACTCTTTCAATGAAGACGCTCTGAATATCGTGAATATTCGCTATTTTATATTATGACAATATGACATTTTACCTTTTCATACAATTTATAGCCCTCTCTGTAAGGTTCGTAGAAATGTGGTTTCTAATAATATCTAACATTTTCATTTACTACTGTAAAATATTCTTTCAGCTTTTTCATCCACTCTAATGAAACTGCGAAATGCGAGCCTTTTCTCATCGTAAAAGGGCCATTTTCGATAATTATGTCTAAAAAGTCTATCTACTATTCTATCTTGTGATCTCAAGATCCCCATTGTTAATATTCGTAACACCCGAAGCCACTGAAAACCAAACTCATTAAATAATGCAAACATTTTTAAAGGCGCTTCAATCTTTATTCATAATTTACGAGATACACTCCTGAAATATAAGTCATATATTTGTCGGAGTTATTTAATAACCTCGGTTCTTACTCAACTTCATTAACGAATACAGTAATAATATACAGTATTACGCCATGTATCTTCAATGTATGTTGGTACTTCTGACTACCAGCGCTTTCTGAGTCCATTCTATTGTTTACCCTACTGAAGCAAATGATTATGAATTAATAAAACAGATTTCTTTCATAATTGCCGTATACATTATAAGTAATTTGAATATTCACAAAATTTTTAGATTTATAAATGTTTGATATTAGTCAGAAATAATCGCCAGGGACCATAAATTTATCGATTAACAATCTGATGCCTGGGCGGTTTTAATTTCGTATCGTTCAGTACATTCGTTATGAAATAAAATATCGCCCCGTGTCGGGGCGGAGTAAGAATACATTACTCGACCTCGATCCGGAATACGGGGTGTCGTAAGAGGCGACTGAACCCGGCGCTGACAGGTCTTCAGGTGGCAGCTACAGGCCCTGGCTGCCTGTGCGCAGCGGCGTAAGCGGTGCGAGAAGCTGTGCCCGGCGATCTCTAGGCCGCATGCGTAGCGTGGGTATTATTTGCATAACCCACAGAGGACGCCTGTGTGCAGCACTGGACTATAACAGAGTGATAATGATAATGATGATGGTGATTTTAGACATTGAAAAGCGCACGTTTTGTGACTAAAATGAAATGTAGAGAAAGTAACAAAAGCTTTTGTGATTTCAACATACTTACAGCAAACTAAAAACATGTTATCGCTCGTAGGCGCATGAGGGAAAATTTTACACAGCAACAATCTTTTAAATATTTAAGCGTTTGCGTCATCACAGCGTCTGCTAATTGTACGATTTCATTTTTTCACTCAATCAACGTAATAATTTTATTGTTAACTATGTATTTTATCATATAAACAGACACATATAACGATTATAACCCTCTTAATACCTCAATACCACGAAAGGTACTCGTTACCACGTCAGATCAGGTACAAATACGAAATTAAAACAAGGTAAAAGGAAAACACTTCACTACCACAATATAGGAGACAATAAAAACTATTATTGATTTAAGATGTTCACATTGAACACATATTATTATGTACAATGTATATGCAGATGCACAGTAATTCAATGTAACATATATTATCTGTTCTAATAACTGTACATAAATATTTTTAAAAAAAAATTTCTTTCAGTCCGCAAGATCCACGTCCTCCGCTGCTCGATCGAGTGCAGCTTCCGGGAATGATTATTGCTTTCCTTTTATTAAATGGCATACTGGATATAACCGGAAATAACAAATAGGTCGCGACTATAAGAAAGTGACGTAGGTACTCGTGTAATTTGGACTAATATGTTGTTTAGTAAGATTCATACTTTAAATAACGCAATGTACGAGCCATAAAACAGCAGCCTTCAGTTGATGACGAAACTAGAAATACATCTGATAAAAAATCAATCTTATTTTCTAACTCGCTCTACTTTGGTATATGTGTTATTTGGAGACAGATAATGGTTAGCATCATATGAAGTAAGGAATGAGAGACAAGAAGAGACGAGACAAGGAATTTAAATATAAAGTAGCTATTGAATATTGTCTTATCTCGTACTCATGAATACCATAAGTCATGAATACCATAAGCGATGGTGACATGGAATTGTCATCATCAAATCCACAGATGTCACAATATACATATTCATTATATTAAGTACACGTTTTCTTCGCAAAAGGTTTAGGCGAAAACCATATTCTATTTCTCTTCGTAAATAGGCGCGTTTGTTAGATAGAACAAAAAACTTTGCGCAAACTTTCTAAGAGTCGGCGCAGACGGACGGAGTGGCGGCGAAGCGATTAATGTGCTAACGATTTAAATTCGATTTCATTTGTTTTCGAATTCGTCTATCATTGTTTTAATAAAATGCGATGTTATATCTACAGAAAGTCAAAGCCAACCACCACGGTTTTAATACGGTAAAAAAGCTAGTGGTCGATTGACCGAAAGATGCTAAGTTTCAATGCGAGCCAACACTCGATGTATAATATTTGTGCAGAGTACAAAACCCATTGAAGAAAACTGTTTCTGAGAACGTTTCGTAAGTACGCGAGAAGTAGTGCAGAGGCTGTAGGAGTTTCGTGCGGGTCGCTCTTTGTCGTTTGATATCAAGTTAATATGACAGAAACATTATGAAATGTGTACTCCTTCGAATGTTGGCTTTTACTGTATTGTATTGAAAGAAAACAAAATGCAAAAGCAAGTACCCACTTAAATTCAAACTTTTGTAACAAAGTATACCTAACAAATGTTTTTACATATATTATCTGCAACATGAAATTATTTACGTAGGTACATACCTACGTAAAAAAATTGTTTTTGTGTCGTGATAATTGCTTTTATAAACAATATTTGTGTTTACCCAATTCCGTATTTAAGATATGCCAAATTCGTTGAATAACAAAGCGAAGTGACCGCAACAGACTCCCCTACCTTGGCCTAACATTTGACATTTAAATAAGCACTTTGAAATTCAACCCTATCGTTGTCCGCAGGCGATTTCTATTATCATAAACC
Organism: Mysoria sejanus stolli; assembly: GCA_018245835.1. Lineage (NCBI taxonomy): Eukaryota > Metazoa > Arthropoda > Insecta > Lepidoptera > Hesperiidae > Mysarbia > Mysarbia sejanus. Next base: position 7,476 of record DWEJ01001474.1, on the reverse strand, counting down.
AACAGTTTTTACGAATACGATAAAACGAGGGTACATAATAATACTATTCGCATGTAAGTAAACACGTGTACATACGTATGTAGTACATTTCCATGGATTATTTACTTGAGCGTTGGTCGGGTGTGCTAAAACCGTCATTTAAATTGTATTCCAATGGTTATAGGAACATTTGCATAATAACTTAAGATCGTTTTTCACTTAGCTTACATGCTCAGTCACAACGCTCAGCGTCGTAATTACGTACAAAAATTCCAAACAAAATTTCCATTGCTCAGAGGAATTATTCCATATAAGGGAGGGACTGTACGGAGATAAGCTAGTAACGATATTAATGGTAGGTATCAACATATATCTATTAATACTATAACAGAATAATAATAAAACATACAGTATTATAACAACGATATTATTTAGTAAGAAAAAACAAACGTAACTAAATAACAACATAATATCACAAAATGCTAAAAACATTACTACATATATCCTTTTACTAATTAATTCCCTTCATATCTTGTCACTGCGGTACTTTGAATAACACATTGGTATCATATAGGGGGTATGTTCATATCCAATCTGACTTTTTTTTATCTTCAAGCCTGTATTCCCCGAAGGGCACATACATGCATATTGTCACAACTATTACCCATAGGAGTAGGCACAGACTGACAATTTCCATCTGCTGCGGCCTTGGCTGACTTCTTGCACCTCGGCTACCTGCATTATAGCGTACACATGCTCAAGTATTGAAAGGACTTTTGACTCGGGCTTCTCATTCTTCTCAAAAATTACAAGCCTAATGTAAAGATTTTTCTCGAAGTAAATATTATAAATATAAGCTTGAAACACAGGAATCTAGATTCTTTTAATATTCTTATAAAATAATAAAAAGATTAATTATATTCCCTTTTCTTAGTTCTTTGTTAACTTATCGATCGAATCCTAAGCAAATTGGCTAATATTTTACAAATTAAAGTTAATGGAATATAAAATTGGTATCCGCCGCCAGGCAACTTAAGACATGATTAAAGAACTTCGTAGGCTTGAGCATTTTGACGAAGCCAGGAATCAAACGAAAAACTGTTATTTTTTAAATTTATTTTTTTGTAATGTAATGATTCTTCCTAAAAAAATTAAAATTTTAGATTAGAATGATAATTATAAATTGTAATTTATATAAGATAAATCCGACATGAATATTATCACTATTGTAGGGACAATGTAAATATGAATGCGATGGAATACAGAGTAAGCACTTTAGTATGTGAGCGGTATATGAGCGGTGAGTATATGAGTGGAGACGCCAGTTACTGCGCTCTGGGCGTTCTGTAAGGACGTAGAGTAGGGTAATAATTTGTAGTAACAATATTTACGACGATCTGATGACGTTTTAGACTATTTGAAGACGTCCCGAGTCTTTTATTAACGCGTCAGTGTCGGTAACTCCGATATAGCGGTGTCCCCACATTTTCAGGAGTCCTGGACATTTTATTAGATAACAATAATAAAACGATCGGTGCGCCGAGGGCGCCGACACGTTTAATTATACGTTTTTCTATACGTTGTAATTATACGTTTTTCTATACTTTTAATTATACGTTTTAATTATACGTTTATTTTACAATTACTATGGCGCTATCTGTAAGATAATTTAGTTGCTTTTATTAGCATTTTGAACATGTTCAGAATTACTCTAGAAACATTACTGAAACAGTATGTCTTCTGATTCTGGATTATAAAGACCACACAAATTCTTTTTTATTAAACGAGCTAATCATTGACAATAAAAAACTTGTAGGAGATATTGCTGCAATATATTATAAGATGGAGGTAAGTACAACATTATGGGGATGTTCGCAAACTTTAAGACTGGTCGTATTGGGAGTTAAACTCTTATGCCAGAGTGGTACGACTTCGTAATCCCTAACAAGGAAAGTTAGAGAGATACATATCAAGCGCGTAAAAAGTTTACATGTAATTTGGATGTAGGATGAATTATTTTAATCAAATACATAATATTTTATCGAAAGATTTGTCGTTAATCTTAACGTGTATGTCATTTAGAATAATTTCCAACACAACCGATTAAAAATTTTGTTAATATTGGATTAAACGAATAAGTGAAATTAAAAAAAAAACTAAGTAAACATAAATAATATGGTAACATAACATAACATAATGGTAAATGTTTAACATGAATTACATAACGAAGGTTAGTAATTCACAAAAATGATTTGTGCTTTTGTTATATTCCCTTTCCGGTTAAGGACCCTTCCCACGGCTGGGTGAAGCAAGTAATACAAATAATCAAACTATTCCAGCACGACTGTGTTATGATAATGGTTTACGTAAATTTTTAAATATTTTTGAACATTGGATACACTCAAAACCATAGCACTGTTACCATAGTACACACCTAATATGTCTAGTATTGCTCGTATCCGAATACTGTTTGCGAGGTACCAACAAATCCACACCAACAACGCAAATGTAAAATAAATGCCTTACATTTAAATCAGTGTATGTCGCTTAGTTAATTCGATCGTTTTTGCTCTAAAGAATTAGTTAAAGCGGACCTGCGCCCGCATCTAATTTAATCACACCACAAACAGGAAGTCGCGAATGGCGATCAAACTTTAGTCCATTACAATAGCAAGGGCGGATAAGGGAGAAGTTTAACGATGCCAAAGGCAGTTTAATTGGTTTTATTATTAGTTTTTATCGACAGGAGCTTGTTATTTTTTTGACTTTCATAGACTATAGCTCAGTGGTACTAAATATTCTATGTATTATAGATTGAAATGCAATTTCAAATTGATTCCCCATCTTGTAATCTTGTAAATTTTGACACCAGCATTTGGGTATGCATTTGAACATCTTTTAATGTGGGTAGTTGCACAATATTCTTACCAATGAGAGTCGAGCTCGGTCATCTAGTTGGCAATACTAGCACCTAGATGGAAGCACCGTCGACTTTTACTGGATATTAAATTATCCGTGTGTAACACGTTAAACTAAGAGTACATGGACGTACTTAATGCCTAATACCATTCTCTGTTGACTGTGGGTGATGGTCAGAGTGTGTGGTACAAGAAGTATACAAATATATATGTACATACATACATAAGTGATATTTATAATAGCTAGTGATATGAAACAGTTGACTTCAATTGTTTTAATCTGCTGTCGGTGGGTGGTGAAGCATTTTTAATCTTGTTGTATTTTAGAAAAATAACTTAGCTTTTAATTAGAAAAATATAACTACATAGCTTATATTTATACGTTTTATATTTATACGTTATATTTATACGTTTATATTTATACGTTTTTTGAACAAGTCTGTGATCCGCTTCCTTTAACGTCACCTCGGGGAGTCCGGTTGAAATTAGGAAAGTTTTCAACTTTACTTGTTACATTATTTTCGCTAAACTTTCTAAGCCTTCGCGAACAACAAGATATTAATTGACCAGCAAAATTTTAAGGCTTATAATGAACGAATTTATGAATACTATGTCAAATGGTTAAAACACTTTAAATGTTCGTAAAAATGAGATAAAATAAATTATTGACAATATTTAGGCTGTGAGAAGTATAACTGAACTCTTGAATCGTAGAAGTATTCTTCGGTAAGCGCACTCCTTCGGGTAAATATGAGTGTGATGCTATCTTATGATATTATATGAGATAAAAAAACGATTATATTTATATCTCTAACGATATATGTTATAACAATTATAAGATTTATAAAAATTATGCTTGAACAATAGATATAAATAATTACGTACATAAATAAATAATTGCTACACAATACGTATAAGTAGATACGTATTGTGTAGCAATTGTTTACACACAAAACATATTCAGTATTTTTATCAGACAATGTCATCTGTTTATGTTTTCATTGATTAAAAGCTGATACATTGAATTAGGCAAACAGGTAGGCGGCGTCGTAATAATAAAAGCTTACTAGATCAAATCAACTTAGAGACTATACAACCTGAGTTGAGGTAACTTGTGCATCATGAATTTTAAAGTAGAACTCTTTCCATCTTGAAATTTTATCACGTATGCTGCCCCGATTTTGCTAAAAGGACTAACATTTATTACGCTCGTCAGCTAAGGTTTATGCAATACAGATGTTCCCCACGGTGCCGAGGATTGACAGTATTAGGATTATAACATAACGAGGGTTCCCAAGTTTAGTGATATCCTTGGGGGCGCTCAATGTTCATTAGAAAAGGTTTCAATAGCTCCAATTATTTTATAACGATATTTATATGACACGAACGAACAAATCGAACCCAAGATTTAGTGTTATTTAAATATAGATAATATTTTACTATTATATTATTTAAGTTGCATAATGGTTCTGTAAGCATTGAGGTATTTTGAACTCAAGGTTCTCTGCCTACCTTAATGTGATGCGATAACAATAGTATTATTAAATTATTGTGATCACATGTTTAGTTATATTTTGTATCATTGTGATCACATATGTAGTTATATAGTTTTCTTCAAATTGTTACGGTTTGTATACATTTTGAATTTATATTCAATATTATTAAATCATTAGGATTAATATTTATATCAAGCATAAGCTAATCATCATCATCGATGTTTTCGTCTTATCACCATTGAACATGAGGTCGTTAGCATAAGAAGGATTCAAACGATAATTCTTACGTTGAAAGGAAAATTTTAAACTTTCTATATAATCAATATTCTGGGCTCACTCCAAAAAGATTCGATATGAAAGTTCCAAGGAACCAACTTAACTGTACCAATGGCGTAAAATATGGTAATTTAATATTGTACAACTGGTAAGCTTGCAATATTTATATACAAAATATCTGACAGGATTCCGTAGCTCAAACTTTCTAAGAACACTCGGCAAAGGATACTCGAGAGATCTAGTTAAAAGTCCATAATTTTATATCTGGTCCGCAACTTTACATTCAGCTGCCATTGAAAACTGATCTTTTCTCCACAGTGTTTAAGGTAATTATCAGAAAGCATTTGAACGTTCCAATTATCGCAGGTATTTCAAAGCGTCCAAAAGCATTTTATGTTTTCCTATTTGACAAAAAATATTTGGCGCACTAGGGTTATTGTGAGAATAAAATTTAAAACAACATTATTTTTTTTATATTATCATCACGCCAGGTAGCACGCACATTGGCCGGTAAACACCGAATGCGAAATCATCTTGATATGATAATTATATTATAACTTGTTGGTCGTGTTGGTTGCAAGTGCGACTGCTGATCTGGATATCCCGGGTTCGATTCCCGGGGTCGAACACTAAAAAATTTTCTAATTTAGATTTTCTATTAGTGATTCAAAGTCTGGATATGTGCCCGATGCATGGCAATAGGCTCACCACCTATTCCATTGTGGAACGTAAACGTAAACTGGTAAAACGTGGAAATGTTCTGCTTTCCCTGCCTACCTCTTCGGGGATTACAGGAGTGATCTTGTATAACATATTTACTTTTCAATTAATATTATAGTATACTTAAACATAATTGTTTAAATTATAGACTTTCAGAAACGACGGGGGCCTCAAGTAATGAGGGGGCCATGAGTATGTTATTTACTGAAATCAATAACACCACTTAAGTCATTGAGGTCATAGTGTAATCTACATTGAGTGTTTGTAAGCGAATTTACAAAAGAAGTTTACGATAGTGTAGTATACACTACTACATATTTATATTAATGATGATATACTATTCACTGTAGTGATAAAATTGATATCTGATGTAGTTTACATCCTCGGCAGACACCGTTCTACACTATTCTACAACTGGATAATGTCCTCATAAATATATTATGTACCTAAGTGATAATAACCGATTCAATAAATAATTATCAATAATTAAAGATTCAAACAACAATTTATTTCTGTTGTTCTTCTTAAGAGCAAAAGACCATTGTACTTAATATTCCCCAATATCTGAGCAAATACTCAGATCCCCAACATATTTCAGAAATAATTTCCGTAATAAAATAGGTAACTATAAAACTTCATATAGGATTTGAATCAAGTTTGCTTATTTAAATAGTGCTTGGCTTAAATAATGCTATCACGAGTTATGTATCGAGTTCTTGGGTTCCAATCCCTGATCGAACACTATTCCGTATATACGTATTCCGTATATCACATATTAAGCCGTAAACGTAATTGGTGAAACGTGGGAGTGTATCACACTTCTTTGCCTTTCTTTTCGGGGATTACAGGCGTGATGTTACGTATAACTATTTTTACTGTATTCAATTTATAAATGTAACGATTCAGTTTCGTATGTAATTTTGCTATCAGTCTTCGGAGTCTCGCCACGACCTTGATGCAGTCAGCGGGAGCTCCTGAGGACCTTGTATAGTTTCTTAACTAGTTGAGCTGTCCTCAAAGAATATATGTTACATACGAGTAAGCCATTACAAAACTAATCATGTTATCATCTTATAAACTAATCATTTTATGTGTAAAATTCATATTAATTTAAAAATAAATCATTATTTATAAAACCTTGAAAAGGTCCCGCATTTTAATAAAAACCCATTTTCTCCCTCGCATCATTGACCTCTATAATCTAATAAAAGCCATAGTACACACAGCCGTCCTTAGTATAAAAATACTCATATATGCGCCGGAAGGTTAACCATTTGTATACGTGAACGTTTTTTGTATCGCTTGTCTCTTCTAGACAATATTTGCGTCATCATATTAGGAAATGATGGAGGATATTTCTAGAGAAACACTCATACAGTGAGACAGGGCTGTCCAATGTAAATCGTGTTTAAAGTACATCAACAAGTAGTTGTATTAGTTCGATTTCGACGGCAGCAAGTGAACTAGTTATTAAACATAACATCACGCCTGTAATCCCTGAAGAGGTAGGTAGAGGAGTATAGTAGCTACACTGTTATGTAACGTTTACGTCAAACCATGGAATAGGGACTGTGTCTAATGCCATACATCGGGCGAAAACCCAGACCACAAGCCAGTACTAGAAATGTCAACTAAACTTTCTAAGTTAGAAAAATCTAATAGTACTTGAGCCAGAAATCCAACCTAGGATCTATCGATCACTCGGCCAACGAGTCAACACATGATTTATTATTGTATACTTATATTTCTCTAAAATTATATAAAAACCAAATTAATTCACATAAATTCAGGTAAATATTCAGTTAAAAAACCTAAAATTGTCTTTCAAAATTCCAACATGTTTTATTGATTGTTGATTAAGAAATTTAAAATATACTCTGAGATACAAGAACGCATTAAAAAATAATTAGCCATTTGTGCTTGCTTACTGCTTTGCAATAGTCCCCGCCATTTCTTTATTAAAATATCTCAATACATTTCATAACCATGTACACTGTTACTAACACTAGATTTCATAAGAAAATGTGTTCTTAGACGTGTGAAGTCCGCCAACATGCTCTTGGCCGTTAACCCTCTCATGCTGAGAG
>DWEJ01001473.1:0-12971 GCA_018245835.1 Mysoria sejanus stolli | reverse complement strand
GGTGAAGCATTTTGAAAAATGTATGAACGATTGAGGTATTGGGAACTCGGTTACCTCTGCGGCCCCCACAATGATGGCGGCGTAATGGTATGGCATAATATTACTTTATGAACCCGTGTCGTAGTAAGTTGGCACTTCAGACTGCTATACAGCTGTAAGCGATCACCAATGGTACGTAAAAAGTTGTTTGGCGACGTCGGGTAAATGTAAGCTAATTTCCCGTATGCAGCCATTTAAATATAATCACAACAAAATTTGATGAACAAGCCCTTTCTCGTTATCTTATGATTAGGGGTGCCCTAACAGCCCTTTTGTTATTAAATGTTGTTTCTTTTGGTAATATAAAATTGGTGAGTGTCTTACCTTCTGTAACCAGACAACACGACGCTGAGACGTCATAATGCTATTGTCAAGTTATCGTGCACGGGTTACTGTAACGGACAAGTTAGTTAATACAATATTAAACTATCGATAAAAAATAAGAATCTTTAAAAAACAAGATATTTTGAACTTTTCTAGCACATCTTGTTTGTCCGTTAGTCACAAGATACATTAATATGATTACTTTAATGTTTCGTTTTATATTTTTAAGTTTGCTTTAATTGGTCAAGGGAGTGTTCAAGTATTACTTAACGCAATATTTGAAAATTTTTCATATGTAACGCGGCGTAATATTCTTCTGTGCTCTCCCTTAACGTTACGTAACATCCAAATGACCGTTTTTATCTAAAAGTCACAAATAAATAAAGTAGCGGTCAGTCCCTAAAATACTTTTGTTTGAGAAAATCATAAATGATCAAGAGATTTCTAATTCGGAATGTAACGTATCGTAACGTTTTACAAGACCCCTCCCCCTAAATTGCTTTACGTAATACTCGAACGCTCTCCAATATTATTGTTACAATGGTGACGCTAGAGTGCTATACTCGTTTTTTAAAATGAATTCTCAAAATACTCCTATCAGTATACGATTGCCCTCAACGTCATTTATCAGAATATTGACAAAGGTGACAACTTTCATATGTACTTGTGATAAAATTGCTCAAATATAGTTACCGATCTTTAACTCTACTTGAAACGTAACATATTTTCCTTTTAAATAAAATGTTATATTTTATATACATACATATATATGTTTGTTATATAAGTTAATATTTAAAATATACCGCGACGTGTATTATATGAATTGTATTGCAATGATTTGAAGATTTTTTTTATTTATATTTTCCATATTTCAAGATGTTTACGGATATTATAGAGAACGAACAAATCACGTTAATAATGAGTACTATTATTTTTTATTATAAAATGAATCTGTTACAATTCTCCTGCATGTTATCATACATAATATACACATATATGTCTATTTATTTAGTTGTTGTATTGTTGTATACGCTGCAGATATAGAAATTTTATTCACATACACGCAAATTACATTTTTACTATATTCATATATATATTTAGAAGCTCATTAATAGCTTTAATATTTCAAGACTTCTTTTAGGTTAGGACTTGTAAGTCTGTGAACGGGACATTCCATTTTGTGTCTTATTTTCTTGGGTGTCAAGGTATATTTTTATACGATATTGAAAATTCTAAATGAAATTACACGTATTGAATTCCAGGAATTTTTGTATAAAAAATCTATTTTTAATAAATAATATGTATAAAACTCGTATTCGTGTTATTATTTTCCCATTTCGTGTACATGATCATCAATTACACAAAAACTCAACGATTCAATAATCACACTTCTAAACGTGGACGTCCACCTCCCGAAGGCAAAACATGCTCATCTGGTCATCAATTAGCAGACAGAACGAGGAGAAAACTTAATTTTATTCATCGTGTGATTTTTTATCAGGCAACCCACAGACAAAAGTAACGTGAATCGCCGAAGAGGCAGTGGAATTCAGTACGGTCCCAAGTTCCATCGGTTACGTTTACGTCCCACTATGGAGTAGGTGGCGAGCCTATTGCCATGCATCGGACACATATCCTAGAGAATAGCAAAATATTAAATAAGAATGAAACAACGATACCTGAGCGAGACAGTATTTTTATTGACTAGTAAAATATTATGCAGTATTTTAACCAAGTGGAAACATTCTCGATATCACTAGACAAGCGTTACTTACTAAGAGATGGACAGTTTCTCTATACTCCGACTGGACCGATCTTGGAATAAAATATATTTGATAAAACATTTAAAAAACAACATTCAACGGCCATTTGCAGTGCCAGAGAATAAGATCAGCTGTCGATTCGAAGAAGCAGAAGAATTCAAATATTTATCAACACTTGACACAGCTGCCTTCTCTATTTGAACAGAGTTGTGTAAGAAATGACAAACCAGCCAACATTTAATGTGAATATCCGTTTTAGGGCCAATGGGAATAGAGGCCAAAGTGGTGTGAAACAAATAGGGATATATAACAAATGCAGAATTTAAAATTTGTAATATACACAAGATTTTATCTAGATAGAAAAAAATATGTTTATATTATTACAGTAAACAATATTAGTATATATTTCGAGAAAATTTTAACCAGAATTAGCTGCCAGTTTCATGATTTCTTTATGCAATTATCATTTATAATTTTATTCCAAGACACGCCATTAAAATACATTAAAAATACTTTTCTAAATAACTTTATAGGTACGTACATGAATTAAAAATTACAGTAAAAAAATGTTCCTTCATCTCCACCCATCGATTACGTATATCCGTTCCATCGTATAACAGACATCGCTGACGTTTTCATTACACATATATATACACATATGTATGTATGTATGTACATTAATCGGTCATTTACATGCGTAAGTACACATTCGACAACCAGAGCGAGAACGTTCAATATGATACTAACCATCTCCCTTCATCCAATATTTTAATTACACTTGAAAATACACCCGGATTAATGTGGGGTTCTAGTTTAAGCTGATAGAGTAATAAGTCTCAGTACGAGTCTATGGACGTTCTATTCATCTGTTATAGAGGGAAACACAAAATTCTTTTTAATAAATATTTTCTAAATCAATCAATCGTGTATTTAATTAACTGATTGATCGTTTCATTAACTGGTTGAGTAATTGTTTAATCAATGTTTGATAACATTCAATTTAATTGACCATCCCATTCGCACATACGTGTCCAACACGACCGGTCGTAGCACACGCTGTATGTAATCAAAACGTCAGTTATCTTATATTAATTACAAATTAAACACTTGTCCGACCATGAGCGAACAAGCGAACGAAGACCTGCATCTAATTCAACTTGCCAAATAATTAAAAAATATTTAGTACTAGTATATTTATACCAATATCACTAGTGGCTTATTTCAAATAATTTTTGTAAGACATATCACTACGAGAAGATATTTATTACCTACTCGTATTCCGAAAACCATATATGTAAAATTCAAGTTGCGAAAAAGTAGTAAGTAATATGAGGAGTCTAACAGGGTATAACATTACGCCAAGCAGTGTCGGTAGCTAGCAACTATTCAATCGCCTCAGTCGCTCGCCGGTGGTCGCACAAGTCACTTACATTAACTTGCGAAATAAATACATACATAAGATGTACGCTAAACTGTCATGTTAGGTACTAACAATCAGTTCGATGGCAAATAATATGTATATAAAGTCTATTATAAACTCTGTGAATGTAACATAAAAAAGCTTGTCTATTTTCTTCAGTGATCACAGATAAGCAAAGAATAAATACACTTCCTTATATTATGATAAATACAAAGGAAATTGCATCACCACCTACACTGGGGTTGAGTAATATCTATAGAAATGTATACCATTTTTTATTGATACTAATTATTATTATAAACACAAAATAATTAAATATTAATAGTTTAAATTCTGGCAATTATCAGATATTCTTTAAGTTTTGACAAAATGAAATTTTTTAACAGGCAACATCTTAATTTTCAACTTAATGCTCTGTTTAGATTGATTTAGTTACTGTACTAATAAGTACAATTACGTATATATTTTATGCTGTTAATTGTTGCATACCTTTGAACAAATACGTACAACACACATACTGCATATAATAAAAAATCCGAATATGGCAGAAACGTTATCAAGAGAAATATTTGCCCCGGCTGAAATTGGAGTACACCAACTTTCAACATATAAATCTGGAAGTAAATCATTTGAATTCTAATAAAATGGTATACATTTCCTAAACACTCGAACATTCTTAATCGATACGAGACTTATAAAGAGAAATGAACGGATTTATCATATTGTGTTCCGCGCGCGCGACACAATAACACAATCGCTCCAAAAATTACAAAATGTAATAATAATAATATAACAAAAATATACCTTAGCTCTACTAACATGCGTAACTTACATAACAATTCCATCACTTTACAGAATAGACCAGGAAGATAAGCCGCGAGTTGGAAGCTCAATTTTGACATGCCAAAGACAACGCTATTCTTTTTTTATACGGCGACTATTTCGGAGACTAGTGTTTTGTTTGGTCACTGTGTTAGATTTTGTGATTCCTAGTAATGGCTCGGAGTCTGTATTTGTGCCCGGTGTATGGCAATAGCCTCATAACTTATTACATATTGGAACATAAAAGTAATTGGTAAAACCAGTGTATTAAAGTCCTCTGCCTTCCTCTTCGAGGAGATATAGGCATGATTTTACATATGTGACGTGATATGTAATGGATATCGAAATCAATTTCCAAACCATATGATAATTGGTTTTATATTTTACTGATAAACTCTATTCCATCACTTGCCACTGTACGACCGGTTTACAAAACCCCGTCCTTAGACATTCTACCTAAATCGATACTCGTACGGTCTTTAATAACCATAGACTACAATCCGCGCCTACAATCACAACTGATTATTAGGAGCGAGATGTATCCTGGAATGTAGAATTTTTTTCTAAAAAAGTACGGAAACTTTCACGAATTTAATGGCACATTACGCATGGCCAGTCTCTCGAACAGTCCAAAGAACACTTTAAAATCTGTATCCTTGCACAGACAAAATATGGCACTGGATATACGTCGACTAATTATAATTTCCCAATGACATGTCAAAACTCGTTTCCCACTTGTCAAGCAAGATCACAATCGCATCGAATATTATTTAATATAATCGATGTTATAAATAACGATACATCGATATTACAAACTATCGATTTAGTATACACAATGTATTCATTCACTGAGCTGTCTATCAATATTCTGTAAAATAACATCCAGACACATTAAAAAAAGTCAAATTCACGACTTACAAGCGATTAAACACTATGCAATAAATACCACTGAAATGTGATTTTCAATCTGTGCAAATTTTAGTTTCTTTAGACCGTCACGTTACCAATAAAACCTAAGGCCGTTATTAACAGTAAAAGGCTACTATCATACTTTTGTCAGATGAGTACACTAACCACTATGTTATCAAAGATTAAACTTCAACAGTTTTAAACATTGTAGCATTAACTCTTCATATATGGGGAGAGATCTGACTCCAAGTCAAAGAATAAACGGATCATCATCAGGATGGTGATAATGAATACTTGGTAAGGGGTACGTTTAATATTAATTAAATCCCTATTAGGCCTTACAAGACTATCACTTTTCGCTTCACGCACTTATCACTCGATTTCGCTACTCAAATAAGTATGAAAATAATTGCTAAACTAAATGTATTTTTGTGTAATAATGAAATTTACAGTATTGACAGACAGCACATCCACCGAGCTCTAGACGCCAGCAATTTGCGTGTAAAAAAATTAACTTTACAATACAACGTTATGTTAAGAACACCCTGTAGCACCTACAATTCACAAAAAGTCTACAGTGGAATAATTACTTTGAAAAAAAAACCGCAACGGTTGCCATCGTAGATCACAAGTAATACAGGGTGTACTTACAGCCTTACATGTAGAAAATTATCACCGAATCTTAATAGTAAATCGATTGCAAATCGATTACATATAGTCGAATACTGTTATCGAATAGCTTTGAAGATATTAAACGATTATATACAGTGTATTCAAGTATTACGTAAGCAGGACAAATTTAAATTACTCAAAACTATTTTGACTTAAGGAAAAATAAGACATTTATAAAAATCGTGTTGTTTAGTGAACCCATGAAATAAAGACCATGATGCATTTTGACTTCCCTTGAGAGGTCCCGTTTCATCGACATTTAATCAAATGGTACAGTCATTGATAACGAACTGACCAAAGAACATCGATCTTCGTTTAATCAACGATTGAAAATATAATTATAAGTTAGATTTTAATCAACGGTTAAATAAATATCCATGAACCCATCTTCCACGGTAAATACGGAGTGACACTTACATAATACTCGAAAATCACCAGCGTCTGTTACTATTAAAAAGTTACCATCTAAAATTTAAAAATTTCCCGACATACCTTTTAATTAACAACAATTATACATAATTTACGTCGATTAGCGTATACTGTTTTGAATCATTATGTATAAACCTTGGGTATTATGTATACAATCATTACTCGTTTCGTATATTTAGATTCGTATCATCGTTCTTACTAAAATAACTTACGCTAATATGGCTGTTCACGAGAATTACAAACAAAATGTTACATGGAACAAATGCCTACAATGAGTATATTTAAAACTTTTTTTTATACAAATAAATACAAGTTTCTGTATGTGTGTGTATGTGTGTGTGTTGGACGGTATTGTCTAGTTTTTCGTGGTAGAAAATATTCTTAATACTATTTCGTTTCAGTCGGTCAACTGTGGAGGAAACTAAAACAGAAAGCTATCGTACTCACAACCGGCGTAAAATTGACAAACATGTGTCACCCAAAAAGCTAACAATAATTATTGTTACTGTGATGGAAACATTGTAAGGTAATCACGATATGCGCTGTAGCAACACTGGTATTTAATCAAAATTGGAACATTGTTGAGAAAAATTTTTAATTAGTATTATATTTAAAAAAATATTGTTATGATCAACACCCAAAACTTTATGACATCACAATAATGATTTTATAGGCAAATAGCAAGTGCAAATACGAGTTACGAATGAACCAGACAGAAATTTCTAAGTGTTGCCACATTGCACTGCAAAACACAAATTATGGGAAAATTGTCACTAAACAGTAATGAAATATTAAAACAACAAATGTTGTAATAAAACCACAATGCGTAATAACTGTTCCAAAAACGATTCAATTTATAAAAGAAAAATGCAAAAAATATTACACACAAACCTACCTACAGGCTGACTCGTGTATTACGAGCACATATTTTGACGACACAGAGTGGTTTCATTATGCACTTAGTAATTCTTTCTGCGGGTAATTTCTTAGTATCATCAGCATAATAACGATGACACGCAATAGGCAAATTTACATTCCACTTAGAAGCATCCATAGCCCTTTATGCCCCCATAAATGCCGGGATGTATTAAAAGGTGATTCGGGTTATATGAGGTGCAAATATATTGTATAGTGCCTGGAAACTCACACCGCCCCAGCGCCCAGATAATGTACGAAATATCACGGGCACGACTCTAGGGAAAAGATGTCAAGATAGTTAAAGGCTGTATTTGTAGGTTTTTTTTTATTTTGAAAGCTTAATTAAGAATTGCTAGTTATAATCCTCTTATTCAATGAACCAGCTGCGGTACAATTTACAAGATATCACCCGCAGAAAAAACAGAATCTCATAGATTAAATAAACTGCCAAAATGGAATACATTGAATTATGAAACAGCATGAGATTTTTTATATGAACTACTAGACCAACGATGTACACGAAACTAAAGAAATATGGCAACTATTGAGTTCTTAAATGGAAAAATGTAAAGTAACATGACATATGCATGCACAATGTTAATGCATTGTTGACATTTTCAAACTCGGAAGCTACTCCACGTAGCGAACAATAATTAGAAAGTGACTTACAATAACAATATTATAAAACCGCCATTTTGAATTCCACAGACCATTTTGACAGTTCACGATCCCGCGCAAACCGAATAATAATACAGATAAAATAGCATAATAATTACGTTATGGATATTATTAACTTTTTAAAATAGTGAGGTATAGATTACGTATACATGTTGAGTTACTTAAATCTATGGTATACACAGTTTATAATGTCTTTTTTAAGGAAAAATAATTGTGACATTGGCATTGTCATGTGTCAGATGACCCGGCGGATACCGAGGGTGATGTATATTCCATCTCTCTCTAGCTGGATGCTGCAGAATAAAATAGATTTTCTTAAGAATTGCCACTGATTTTGCCACATAATATTACATCAACATTCAATATACACATTCCATTAAAATAACAATGTGGATCATTTGAAATTTCATTTTATTTTTTTGAAATTTCATACTTATAATATATTTCCACATAACAATATTTTGACATCTAGATTATTATCTATATATGACATATTGGTTATTACCTGCCATAATAAATCAGGTGGTCATTAGACAGATATAAATTGAGTAGAAATGGACAATATAAATACGAAATATATATAAAAGAAATGATAAATATTAAAGAATAAGGCAAGGAAATTAGCACGAGGATATTAAAACAACATATAGAGAATGAAGGTGGCCGCTGCCAGTCAGCTAGCTCTATACAATACAGTACAATATGTGAAGCGTACCTCAGTGCAAGCTCTGCGGCACCTGCGGGTAGCTACTGTGCTCGCTGGCGGTGTCCTCCGACTGATGCTCGTGTTCATCGCCGGACTGGTTGTCGTCCTGATCCTCGTCCTCTGACGACGACAGTAGACCTGCGAAGAGAACTGCAATGAGTCCTATGTCATACTGTTTATTACTATTTTTTTCAATATCATTTATTAATATCATATTCTTATAACTGTATAAGATGGGTATAACCACTCAGGGGATGCCTATTTTAGCAGTGGACTGCAAAAGGCTAATGATGGTGATGTTCTTTTTTAGGTGCATGTGTTTTTTATGGCAACACTGTTCAATTAAATGCAGAGTTATACTGCTACCTGAGTGTGATTTAATAGCCAATAATATATTACAAACTTTATATAACATAAATCTACATATTTTTTGTATTCAGCACATGCATACATTTTAAGTAATCATTGATGAAATATTTAACTAGATGAATATTCTGTTTTGTTAAGTTTCAGACTTGAAATATTGCTGTTTGGACGAATAATATTGCATACTTCATAAGGCTGTGATTATTTTAATTCAATTAATTTAACATGCTAAGCAATAATGAATCAATGATATTATTGTAATAATAATGTTATTCTGATAATATTGTTATTGTAAAAATGTGTTTTTACATGAATATGCTATGTATACATTCATTCATAATTCATCTATAACTGAATTACACAAAAAACAATTCGCACAATGTGATAGAGGTAATAATATTAATCTGAATGAAAAAGAAAGTCTAACATCACACCTTTAATCTCCAAAGAGGTTGCTAGATGAGTGTAATTCAATAATGTGAGTGAATATGAATGTGAACTATTTAAATTGTGACCTGGACTTGTGCCCGGTGTGCGGCAATAGGCTGAATACTATTACATACTAGGACATAAACATAATTGGTGAAATGTGAAAGTGCACTTCATTCCTCTGCTTATCTCCTTTGGAATAACAGGCGTGATGTAACATTTCATCTATGTGTCCTTCCCTAACTCACTCTTGATCACTTTTGGCACTTTTTTTTAAATTAACCTCTGCATTCTGATACATTCTCACACTTCTTATACACAGAGATAGTTTTCCTTACTGGTACCCTCCATAACTCAGTTGAATAAACAAATGGATACATTAATATTATACTATTTTGTTAGCAAGAGAGACACACACAAGAGAGACACAGCTTGTATCGTATAACTAAGCTAAAAAAATTCCCAGAAT
Organism: Mysoria sejanus stolli; assembly: GCA_018245835.1. Taxonomy (NCBI): domain Eukaryota; kingdom Metazoa; phylum Arthropoda; class Insecta; order Lepidoptera; family Hesperiidae; genus Mysarbia; species Mysarbia sejanus. The sequence goes on along the minus strand of DWEJ01001473.1, from coordinate 3,027 downwards.
TACAAAAATCCTGGTACATGGCAGTGCACTCGTCAAGTCACAAGTGTACAATTCGACCCGATGGCTGCAATGTTCTTTTGATTGAATGTATATATTTTAGTGAACGTTTAATTAGAAGTATAGCTAAATATAATTTTGTTCTACTTGTTATTTCGTTCTAAAGCCGCTGTTTACAACTATGACATAATATAATAATTTTTAAGATCAAAATTGATAGCTTTGGATAATCCAAAGTACTTTTTAAAACTTTTTCAAAATGGTTACATAAACGTTTTAGGTTTTGGCATAACGCAACGAGTGCTTTTACTCTTTCGAGAATGAAATAAAAGAAAAGTAACATTATTCAGATGTCAATATTTCTTTAAAACTCTATTTTAGTGTGACACACAGTGTTTTCGCCATGTGTAATAAAGAATATCGACTTGAAAATAAAAAATAAAAAAAAATTACCAGCTGTGAACTGCGGATTAGTCAGCGCATCGGGCCAGTACCTCTTGCTTATTGACGAACCATTTTTGCACTTTTTGCCTCCTGGAACAGACGTATTCATATTTCACATTGCGTGCATCGACACAGTATTCATCACTGCCAGTATTTTTTGTTCTCAGATTTGAACAAAAAATAACAATCCCAAATTTATTCCGTAATTTTCTTCTATCGAAGGACCCACTTGAATAGTTAACTAACATTTTTGATTATTTTGAAAGAAGTAAAGATTAATAAGACTTGACACTACATTGTCAATAATATGTAAAACTGGTCGTAAGACGTAAGTAATGCCAAATAATGTGACAAATAAATCGCAGAGTAATGATGAAACGGTTTAAGAGGAAACTTGAAAACAAGTAATCAATCTTAACATTACAAGGTAAAGCAAAATACAAATTACAAATCATCTCAAAACAGAAGTAAAATATATTAATCAAGTTTGCATAAATTAAAAAACAGAAGAAAATAAAACATAATATAAAACAAATGAAGTGTGTATATGCCTTTTTAGCCGTTAGATGGCGCTTATTCGTATTTACAGGCAGTTGTCATTTGTCAGTCAGTTCAACTCAAAACACACTTTGGAAGTCGTTATGCACATGACAAGTGTGTAGCCGAGCCGCGGTGGTGTTAAGCGAGCGGTACCGGGCTTGTCGGCGCAGTCGAGCATGGGCTGCAGGATGCGGCGGCGCGCGTTGATGAACCAGTTGTTGACCTGCAGCAGCGTGAGCCGCGTCTGCGCCGCCAGCGAGCGCTTCTCCTCCTCCGTGGGGTACGGGTGCTGCGCAGGTCGCGGGTCAACTTTACGTTCACGGTTATCATTTGGTTGTAGTACGAGTTATCAATACCATATTATATTGTTCATAACGGATTTACATGTAATAGATATACAATAATAGTGATATTCTATTAGTTTAAAATATACCTTACGACATGTGAGAATTAGGGTTTTAAACTTGGTGAGGACCTCTTAAAAGTATGTTTTTTAAAGTTAAACATCACTCGCCGCAACAACAAAGGTAGGTAACACTCAAAATATAGTTTTCTAAAACATGACATGTCAAAACGATCAAAGAAATTAAACGAATGACAGAACAAGTATTGTATTGTATTGTATCACCGGCGGGTCCGCTGAGGGAACAAGTGTAAAACATAAATAGTTGTACGCCTCTTAAAACCTGCACACCTTTTTTCCAATATAACAATTCAATTTAGAGAATCACCCCATCAACTGGATTGATCGACCGATCGATCGATATCAACCTTTCTATGGTTCTACTATTGGAACATGGGTCTCCTCTTACACGCGGGTTGGCAGACTTCACACGCCTTAGATAACAATTTATTTATTTTGAACTCTAAGGTATGCAGGTTTCCTCACGATGTTTTCCTTCACCATTAAAGCAAGTGATATTTAAACTTAAAACGCACATTTTTAACAGGTGCATGCCAGGATTTGAACCCGGTCTTCCGGAGTGAGAGGTCGAATTTCAAAGCACTATGAGTATGAGTGCACTATGAGTATGGCTATGAGTGCTTGATGGTAGTTGGTTGGCTGCCAACTGTATTGACCGGTACAACATTTCAATCTGACCACGAGGTGCTGGAAGAGCCAGGCGCGCATGGCTTGCGTGGCGTGGCGCGGCAGCACGCCGCGCTTAGCGCCCTCCTCGCCGCTGTCGTCGGCCGGCGGCGGCGAGCCCGACACCGACGAGCACGAGTTGTTCGAGTTCGTGCCTGCACACACACACACACATACATACACACTGGCTACCGACGGGCTGCTGCGTAGGCGGTGCACATGCCCGGCGTGAGGGGTACAAGCAAATGATAACTTACTTCAACATCAAACTGTCCACTATCAACTGTACGTCAACGTGGACGCAAGATATGAAGTCGAAGAGAGCATAAGAAAACTCTGATACCCAAATTAATTAACAAAATCGTAAATTAAATAACAGGTGACGATCCCACTAAGTTGAAAATCTTGATATTTCAATATAATTACATGTTATAAAACACAAAAAAAAACAAAATAAATGTCTGTAGATATTACATTATAGTCTAAGAATCTATAGTTAATAGTTTTATACCAGTGAAAGAGTCCGTCGACAGCAGCCCCGCGCCGATCTGGCTTATCGGTGTCGACCCCTGCACCACTAAAGACGCTGGAAATGTATATTCAGTCTCTTGTTAATTCATTAACAATGGCAACACCACAAGCATACCTTAAAACAACTCGTAAAACAATGGCGGGAAAATGTATATTCGAAAGAATTCCAAACAAAACAACAAAAGAAAAGAATTGTATAAAACAATAATTTGCCTACGAATATTACCTTTTGACTATAACAATTTTTTTTTTCAAACCAAGGTAGCTGTCATTTTATAATACATATTCTAGAACAGTCTACAGATGTCTGATGCACACAGCATACACCCCAGCAATAATCACTCCACAGCCGAACATAGACCACCACTAAGGGGTTTAATTTTTTGCTATATATAATTATCATTATTTCTTTATTCTTGGCACAC
>DWEJ01001472.1:0-12972 GCA_018245835.1 Mysoria sejanus stolli | reverse complement strand
CTTGTAGAATAGGTGGTGAGCTTATTGCCATACACCGGGCACACTTTGTCTCCGAGCTATTGCTAGTAAATGAAAATCAATCACACTCAACTGGACTGGTACTGGACCCCTGGATCGAACTCGTGACCTCTTGCTTAGCAGTTGTACACTACTCAAACAAAGAGGCAGTTAAATTGTTGAAAAAATTTATAAGGCCTTATAATTGTTGAATGTTCGTAATGATACTTAATTTTATGTAATTAAAGTGGATAAAAGGCATAGCGATTATAACCGTCATAGTTTAAATAGGTATACATTAGTAGTAGAAATGATATATATATAAAGTAACCGCAATATAAGCATTACAGTTGCGTATTTGAGTAGACAACAAAACGGCCGAATACGCATTGTAAACGGAGGGATACAAAATGTTACATTCCGTTTTATTTTGTGGCGTCATTTTATCCGTCGTGTGTGCTAGCCCTAGAGACCAGGTAATGGTACAATAATGTATATTATCCAGATCACTTTAATTAATAAGAATAATCTAAATATATATAACTCAAAGGTGATTGACTGACTGACTAACATAGTGATCTATCAACGCATAGCCCGAACTACTCTACGGATCGGGCTGAAATTTGGCATGCAGGTAGTTGACGTAGGAATCCGTAGGCATGACGTAGGCATGACGTAGGCATCCGCTAAGAAAGGATTTTGATCAATTCTACCCCCAAGGGGATAAAACAGGGGATGAAAGTTTGTATAAATCTTAGATTTTCGACTGATTTAACTGAACTTACACGAAAGTTTGTAAGTTTGGATGGATGTTTGTTACTGTTTTACGTAAAAACTGATTTCCACGCGGGCGAAACCGCGGGCACAGTTAGTAACTTTATAATAATAAGAATAATACCTTTATTATTACGTAAGTTAGTTTCAATAAGAACATTACAGCTACCTCTTTTTGGTGCCTAAAAGTAGGCGCCTAAAAAAAGGTAGTACAAAATCCAAAGCCCTTATTGATTTTAAGTGATTAATTTAAGTTTTTGTTCATGTTAAGGCGTTTTCACGTCCAAATTTCTCCGTTCATGCCACCGATCATGTTATGAAAATACCTGACGTGTTTTTGACGTGAATCTTTTATCATAGTTTCTATAGTTTCAGGAGACCTATCATCTGTCGTCTGAGGTCATCCAGGATGCAAGACAGTTTACCAGACCATGCATAGAAAAATTTAACGCTGAACCAACAATATACAAGAGACTTCTTGATGGCACAATGCCGAATGATGATGTTAGCAAAAATTTTGTTGCCTGTTTTAGCATAAGTGGAAAATATACAGACGAAGAAGGCCATTTTAACATACCTAGAATGATAAGTTTGATCGGAAATCACAGATTACTGAAACCCTTCGAAGAGGCGCTCATTGAGTGTAACAAGAGAACCAAAGAGAACCCTATCGAGACAGCGTACGAGATGAACAAGTGCATTAACGAATTATCACCTCTTGCTTTTGCATTCTAACCTACTGCAACATGCGGAGGCATTGAAATGAATTAATAAATAAATATACATAACTTTTTTTTATTGTATTTTTTTTACTCTTTCGTCTACTTTTTGTAAGTTAACTTTAATTTCTGTATCCAAAGAGCACTAACTGATTTTAAAATTTTTATTTATGAATGAAGAAACTCTTCTACTTTTATTCTATATCAATAGCTTCACTGTCCTAAAACTGTAACTCTTTTGTAAGTGGGGCACTATGAAATCTATGAATCTATGGAAATCCAAATAATAATAATAATATATTTATTGCCATAAAAATAAAAATGATTTACAGTATATTTGAAACATATATGGGCAATAGGAAAGGACTCAGCCTCTGCTGACACGAAACCGTAATCCCGTGCAGCGCTGCTTTTCAGCCTTCCCCTCTCGGTTATGTCTACTGCGAAAATGGTATAATCTTACGTAAGGACTATGGATCCCATTGGCATAAAGCTACTTGGTATTCAAATAAAATAGAGAACAATACAAAATAACAATGTTTCAAGTTTCAAGCAAAAAAAATACGTCATACAATAAAAAATATGTAGCTAGATAATAGCAGGGATGTTATGGATAGTTTCGGTTATAGATATTAATGTAAATAGGACGGGTGCGGCTTGTCCCGACCGATCAAAAACAACTTGTCATACATAAAGTGTCTCCTTTAGACTCGGCCATTATCCGAAATTATCCGAAACTTTTATATCGGATTCGGTAATAGTAACGGTAACGGGCTTTCGTGCGTGCATGTGTGCGGGCGTGCGTGCGTGCGTGCTCGTACGTGCGTGCGTGTGTGCGTGCCTGTGTGCGTGCGTGCGTGCTCGTACGTGCGTGCGTGTGTGCGTGCATGCGTGTGTGTGTGTGTGGCTGTATATGTTTGAGCGTATGTGCCTATGCGTGCGCGGGTGCTTGCCTTTAATTAGTGCATAGTCGAATTCGTACAACAATACAACGCCTTGTACGCCTAAATTTAAATGGCTGATATGCTGTATGTAATAACACTGACTTGACTGTATTAGGGAGATATATTTTATTCATTACATTACTGTTAACCGAAAAATTTACATTGTTATATTAAATGCTGTATATTATATCATGTCAGTAAACTGAATGTGAAAAATTGGACTAGAACAAATACTTTAATGATATATTTACATTACTTTCATTAAAACACGAACAGTTGTAAATATTATTTGATCTATCATAAGATTTGTTAAAGTATCGACTACATGATCTTGCATAGGTGGCATTGATAAGGATATACTATACTTTTGAATTTTTTTTTATGAAGTCAATTATGGAACTCATATCCTATTAATATAAATTATAGGTACTTTTCATCCCTTTCTTGAGACTCGTTCTTACTTTTCTTTCGCAGCTGTGTGCAGATATTTCGGTTTCAGTAAAAGATTGCTTATTCTTTATTTTGTAAGCGTGGTTGCCAATCGAGAGGTCCAGGTTAAGATTTTGGTTTGTTTTATGTATAATAACAATTAGAAATTTCAAGTATTGGCTCGGAATCTGTATTTTTGCTGCTAGTGTATGGCAATAGGCTCACCTTCTATTCCATGATAGGACGTAGTCGTAATTGGTGAAACTGTCTGTCTCTTCTACGTTTTCAAGCGTAATGTTACGTTTATCGTTTACAATTGTCTTGTTAGTCTTGTTGGTTGCACGTTCAAATCCCTTGATGGAAATTACTGATTTATCAAATTAAGATTTTCTAATAGGGGCTTATAATCTGGATATGGACCCGCTGCACGCCAATAAGCTCATCACCTATTCCATAATGGCATGTAAACGTAACTGGTGAAACGTGGGAGTGTTCTGCATTCTCTGGCAACCGTTTCGGGGATATCAGGCGTGATGTTACGAAAGCAAATCTTTGTAAAATAGCCTGTTACAAAGTAAATGATTATTTAAATGATACGATGCTAGTTCCATTTTGACGTAATTACATAAAGCCTTCTAACGAACCAATTTTGAATAGACGCAATTTGAATTTAAAAGGAACCTCTCCGAGCGGCGACTATGTCTGATTGTATACGAGTATGTACTGTCCGGCGAACCCTGGACATTACGACTAATTATGTAACCACGATGGAGGACCACTCACGATGTCGACTGGGAGCAGAAGAATCTAAATTTGGCGCGTTCGACTTCACAAAATGTTCATTTTAAAATTGCATTTCACTTGCTATGATGGCGAAGGAAAACATCATGAGAAAATTCGTCCACCTTAGAGTATATAAAAAATGATATGAAAGGCGTTTTAGATCTGCTAACTCGCATTTAGCCAGTGTGGCAGACCAAGGCTTATGGCCTCAGCCTTGTCATTACGAGAAGACACTAGTGTCCAACAGTGGCAGGAAAAAAATGTGTAGTTATCATAAAAGTCGCGGCTTTAGACCTACTTCAACTATTGGAAAAGCGTCTATAGTATAAATAAGATGGCCAGACAAGCAACTCGCCGTTTTGCAAAAATGTCTAGTAGGACGCATTTCTGTTTTAAAAATATTTGGTGTATAGTTTATCTATTCATTTCATTATAGTTTATCTCATTTCTATTTTAAAAATATTTGTTGGAATTTACTGAATATCAATGATTATTCAGTAAATTCCATCCATTTGACCAGAGTTATGGTCGTCTTCCACAATGCCACCTGATTTCCTCCTGGCTTACCTAGCCTGTGCTGGTCTTGGGTGTGAATCGAATTCACGACTCGGCTCAACAATCGCGTCCATCAGCCACTAGATCAGAAAGCCAGTTGAGAACATACACTTTTTATTAAAAAAATCAATCAATATAAACAGCAATTCGTTGTTTTGAATGATAAAATGTGTACTTAAAAAGAATAAAATTTAAATCAACAGTTAGGTGTATAATGCACGCATCGAGACGACTGTGCTTTTCTAGAGTTTATTGGCAAATATGGAATGACGCTTGAGTGTAAGTTTCGTGTAATATTTTTTTACGCTTTGCCCTTTTCAATTATAATTTTTAATTTTGTTTAATAATAAATGTTTGTAGTGTGTTAATTAAAATAAATATCATCACCAACATGTATGATTGATGTATTACCTATTATAAAAATGCCATTGCAATTAATTGTATGTAATTAAAATAAAAACTGACGTGATGATCATAATAATGTTTACTTAAATAGGTATGAGTTAGTAGTAGTGCTGGTATATAAGAAATTTGCACGTTACTAGCAATGCAATTATCATTTTGAGGAGTTTTGTAACGATCGCCCTAGCAAATATTGTAAACAGTGAATATCAGTACACACAATGTTACACTGCGTTCTATTTTGTGTCACCATTTTATCCTTCGCGTCTGCTGTACCACAGGAATCGGTAATGTACATTATGTACATACTACAAATGTACTATGTACATAATGACAAATTAATTTTCAAACATCTTTTTTGTAATGCCTAAAAGAAACATCATACCTCGCACGCCTCAAACTGTATCCCAGCGTAATCGCGGTAGGTTCTTGACAGGGATGTTACGAGTATTCGCATCCACATCCGCAAATGCGGAATATTCGCATAAATTCAGACATTTGCATCCGCATTCGCATTCACATCAATCAATGCGGAGTTTTTACGGATGCGGATTCAACATAAGTTTCTTCATTCATAAAGTAACTACATGTAAAGAAAGTGGGCGGAGCTACGAGTAGAACGGCACGTGCTTCGCGTTTGTTTTGGTAATGGCTAGTAATGAATTCATTCGGTAACTGACAAATAGGAAGGCGCACATTGGTAACGAGATCCTACAGGTTTTGGTTGTAGTGTTTAATATTGTAATAATTATCCCTTTTAAATCCGCATCCGCATCCGTATCGCATTCCCATCCGTATTCTTCAAAATTGACATTACTCCGGTAATATCTTCATAATTATGGATTATGATATCTTATTAGTATATCTTAATATTCTTTCACAATATATATAATAGGTATATAAAATCAGTGAATTACTTCACTGATTTTACAGTTATTGTAAGATATACGGAGACTTGTAAAAGTTCAAATTTTTTTTCCAACTGCGCGCATCTTTTGCAGTATTATTACATCGTATTGCAAATGTTAAATTTAATGTAGGTAGTAAATCCATCTAGTAGTAGTATGTAGCTAGTAGTAGGCGGTACGTCAAAATAAGAGAATGTTTTATTTCCGCCAAATAACCAGTAACAGTGATTTGAAGCAAATGCCAACATTTTTCATCGTTTTTATGTTTCCAGGAGTTCTATCGCCTAACCCCCGAGGTCATCCAGGAGTTAAGGCAGTTTACTAGACCGTGCATAGCGAAATATAAGACTGAACCAACAATATTTGAAAAGGTTTTTGATGGAACACTGGCCAATGACGATGTCAGCAAAAATGTTCTCGCCTGCTTCAGTACGAGTGGAAAATATACAGATGAAGAAGGCCATTTCAATATCCCCAGGATGTTGGGTTTGGTTGGAAATCACAGACTAGTGGAATCATTCAAAGAAGCGCTAATGGAATGTAACAAGAGAACTAAAGAGACGCTTGTCGACACCGTCTACGAGATGAACAAGTGTATTCTCCAGCTGTCGCCTATCAAGATGTCTTTATAACTTAATAAATTCATGAGACATACAAATAAAAGTAAATATACTTAACGTTACTTAAATTTTCATTTATGTCCGAGATTTAATATAAATATGTAAGTAGAATTGTAAATCGTCTGATATCTTGTTCTCCTTCAGTAATAAATTATAACAGCTCCTTTTTGCCTGAATCCTATAAACCCATTTTAGTTAAGCATGTATATAGGGTTCTCTTTTCTTCTATCGGGAGGTTCTAGATTCAATTCCGGGTCGGGCATTATAGAATTTTTCGAATATAGATTTTCTAATAGTGATAGTAACGTAAACGTAACTGGTGAGACGTGGGTGTGTGATACACACCTCTGCCTACCTCTCCGGGGATACGTTGTTAATATAATACACACTTTAAAGTGATGTTACGGTAATAATGGTAATTCTTCAAACTGTTTCTCTTCCGTGTCGGAGTGGAGAACAAATACATACTTCGAGCTGATGCAGAGATGGCATGATGTAAGAGGCGGTTAAACCTGGTGCTGACAGGTCGCAGTATACTGCTGCCTGGCCAGGCGTAGCTCCATGCCCTGGCCGACTACGGTTAGCAGCGCAGGCGCAGCGAGACGATCTGCATCGCGGTCTCCAAACCTCATGCTTGGAGTGGGCATTAGGGCCAAAACACTTAAGCGAGACCTTTGTCTAGCAGTGGTCGTTGATAACAATAATAATATAACTTAAGTCGGCTTAACTTACGTATGTTTTTCGCAGTGGCCCGACTAGCTTCTTACGTTAATTAAAAGTTTTAGAATAAACCAAAAATTAATAAGGAATAAACAGACAAAATTAATAGCCTTAATAATCGTTCACAGTCAGGGTATTATATTGGTAAACATTGCATAAATGGTGGCTTTGATGAGTGTCTTCGTGTAATTGTAACTGCTTTTTTCGTCTTTTTTGCATCCATTGAGATCCGTTTTGCATCCGAAGAGAAACAAATTGCTTTTGTGTACTTTTAATAAAAGTGTTTGTGGCACTACATATCATTTGTACATATTCCGTGAGTGGGTTGGATGGCTAATGATAACACTGTGTTAGATTATAACTATTTATATTTCACTATAAATTTTGCAGCGTAACGACACACATCCTCTAATTATTTTAAATTAATGTTCCTGTCATATAATCTTACCCTCACAAAAAGTTTTGTTATTACAAGGAGTCAATATAATACTTAATTAATGAATAATAATTTATATTAAGGAATGATAAAAATCATTTATGTAATCATGATCAACTTAAATGATTTATTAATATACTTATGTCGGCGGAAGGAAGCTGTGTTGAGTTGATTGTTGCTTATCATAAATTGTTACAATGTCTTAACATTATTTCTTTTCATGTAATTGCTTTTATAAATTCTTAAATAGGTTTTATTCGATTTGCTAATGTAATAAAAGTCTAAAAGCGAATTTTGCTAGTCTGTAACAACCGCAGATACATTACCATAGATACATTAAGTTTGAGAACATTTCGTGATGTTTTTAATAGTAATGGAAGGCCAATAGAATGGGTTATTGAAGGAATAAAGGCCACACAATCAACCGGTACATTTGATGATTATTTAAGTTATCAAATATGAGTACACAAGCTGAAGGCCTTTTGTCTTTTATATCTGTCCAAAGATGCTGATATGTCAATTTAAGAATTAAAATACTATTTGGATACATTGTGAATTGGATTGACCGATTAAAATTAATCCAGAATTAATGTTAAATATACCTTTACATTAAGTATTTTTTTAAAACAACCTCTTTATTGCGAATTATCAACTATCAAACAAATGTAAATACCTCTAATGAACAAATTTTGTCAACTCAAACCTCTATACAACGTTCCCGCCAATACGAGTATGACCCTTAATCCCCTATTGCCATTCTGTAAGTCGTGAGTTTTGTTGTGCGAAACTTTGAAATTAACATTAAATTACCTACATAATGTATATGTAATATGTAATTACCTACCCATATAATATGTAATTGATGTGTACCTACTTTCAAGGATTTTACTGCATTTAATTTTGATTATTAATCTATGGGAACAATATGTTACCTACCTAATTGTTTTTAAATAGAAAATACAGAGTAATTTGATAAAAAAATGTTATCATTTATAAGTGGAAGTAGTTCGCTATTACAATATGAGTACATAATGTTGAGGTGAATAAAACTATTTTTTTACCTCTATATAACAAATTTTAGACCAACCTTACCTCAATATAACAAACCTTAGTTTAACGAATTATTTGATATAACGAATATTTACTTGTCCCCTTGCGATTTGTTATATCAAGGTTGCACTGTATTCAAAATATACCCATTGTACATTTGTTGAGTTAATTGACATGCTGGAATTTCGCCTAGGGATGTAATTTGTCAGCATCGATGCTAATAAATCATTAAAAGGTCATTTTCAAGTTTGAGCAATGTATATTTTTAAAAACCGTAAGTGAATATATCCTTTAATGAATTACTAAGTATTATTTATCATCTCGCCAGGTCCCGTGGAGGGTAAGTAGAGAGCAAGGACTACCAAATATCTAAATCCTTAAAGAGCTGCCCTACTTCCTCCAAATTCATTACTATCTTCATACATGTACGAAGAAAAAATCAACAAGAGATCCTATCAATAAATGTTTCACTAATTTTAAAATAAATATAGTATTCAAAACATACATTTGTTTTTATTTCGAAAAGGGTCATTTCCAATTTTTTTATGAAAAATATATTATTTGTAATACCGTTGTGTATCGTCCGTAACCAGAATCCGTAGGGTATCAAGATAATAATTTCGGTTATGCAAGTGACGAAGATATTTTTCATAAAATTTCTAATTCGCATCATAATTTGCAATAAAAATCCCTAGGAATATGGTGGGGCCTATTGAAAAGCTCGAACTTTTTTGCGCGTGCTCATTCTATTAAACGAAGCGCCCGTTCTAACAGACGGCTTTACGTATTCGGCCGATTTTTCCATCAATAGGTAGTATACTGCATCAATAGTATACTGCAAAGAAATATAAAAAATTGCTAATAACCTCTTTCCATATAAATCATCGATGAGCAACGTGTGATTGTATATAATATTTTATGTTTTGTAGAGCATTTCATAGAGTGATACATGCACTTCTTAATTTTAATTTATATAAGTAAGTTAAACCCGTGTCACTATATACAAAAATCATTAAGAAGTCAGTTATTTATCAAGCGTACATAACGCATTCAGTTCATATTAACGCAGACGTTCCGATAAAATCGTATAGTCTAATGATGGGGGGTCTCTACAATGTGTTTGCACGTGCCCGCCCCCCTCGTGGTCGAGTGGTCGCAGTTAACGTCGTCCATCACCAGGTTAAATATTGACTTCCTCGTTAGAACCCTTGCAGAGGGAACAACGGGCTGGCCGACGGTCATAAACGCTGTCATAAAATATTGAACGTCAATGCTTTATATCTATTTGCGATATTACTTTGTTTTTCTCTAATATACATATGTGTGTAAGTTAATTTTCATATTAATTATTTTTCAGCAAATTGATAAAATAACGTTCCAAACACGCAAGCTTCTTCATACAAGCTTCTTCGTATTGTCATGTTAGCGAAAAAAGGTTAGCCAAATATTTTGAATTCTGTGTTAAAGTCGTACTCTACATGAATATAAATTTAAAAAATAAACAAATTTTATAACAACAATGGGTGTAAATACGAACCACTAACGACACAACGACTACATCTGACGTTGTCTCCAGAGTAAATGTGAAAAAAATACGGTACAATAAATATATTTTGAAATCTTTGAATCGTTACGAAAACTTTGACAGCACCTGTCAATGTTCTGTACGACGCTTAATGTGTGATCAAAGATATACGATCAAAGAGATGCCAGGCATTCGCTTGACACTGGAGCTATGTTTGGAGGATTTTTCAAATTCCTTTCCCGCACGTTCGTTTGACGGAAAAAACGAAAAATCATTGAACCTAATTCTCTTTATTGGTGCGTTTTAATTTATTGTTAGCTAAATACTCTTTCTTGCCTTTTCAAATAGCTCATTATCAACTGTCTGTTTTTACGTCAAATATCTTAGAGACGAAACTTAGTCTCTGGTACTTTTTAAAAATGGTTCTGTTGGAATTTTAAAATTCTTTCCATGCGTACTTCTAACACGGAAGTCACGAAAGGCCCTCCCAACGGCGCATTCCCTGGAGATATACCGTAGTCGCATAGTTGTTTCCTTTTCCTGTTGCTTATTGTAGTAATTTCCAATTATCTATTTCTTATCGTTTCATACAGACAGTAATGAAATGTTGTTCAAGACCTCCAGCCCTTGGTTTTATTTTCCTCTTAAATGTTGATTGTTTCGTCTATTCTAATAAATTTGACTACTTATCAAACATGTAGGTACACTTGTATATGTTTTATCATACCTTGAAAATACGACGTTCTTAAATATTTACCGCTAATTGTGCTTTTCAATAGTTCGGTTGGCTTATTCAAAACTAAGAATTTGCCGTTGAAACTAGAACGCAACACGTAAGAATAGCATCGAAAAATTCATTTAGTGTCAAAATCCACGCGCATCCGGACGCCCACGAGTCACTCACTAGATTTCCGCTCATTTTCAGTCCCTTACATTCCTCCATGGTTTATGGCGCTCATTAGGAGAAAAGTCGCGCCTCTTTGATCTATCGCTCCGCTGTATTATATGTCGTTACCGTCCATGATTACCTTTTAGTGGAACTAAGTCGACTAAATTAATTAAATACACAGCTGTTAGTCTTTCACTCTGAACCTGCTGTTTGCTGTTGAGTGACGACCCTTAAATTGTTATTTTATTTTGACGGAAATGTTTTGTCATTTTAAGTCGTTTACTTTTATATTTATATTTATGCTGAATATTTCGCTTATATATTCTTTACTTAATTAATTCGAAAGAGTGTTAATAATGTTAAAATTAAATATATACTATAAATAATTAATCGCGCGTAACAAATCACTATAGAAAGCAAGCGTCAAGTACATTTGACTCTTGGCCCTTACGCGGCGTTGGCGTTGTGTAATAATACCATCGTAAATAAAGATTGCCTCTAGACAAACGTCATGACTAGAATTACGAGTATCTACTGAGACCGTGTAATATAGTGGAAAACATTCGCACACATCTTGTATAAGTCCGTTTGAAATTTTCCAGAGTCGTTAGTACATTTTCACAAATGCTATAACTTTTTGTAATGTCATCCTTGATATTCGGATAATTAGTCGATTTTGAAGAATGCACTTGTTTTGTATACGATTATAAATAATCTCCAGCCGGCGTGGCTGGAGTGGCGTGCGCCGGCGCCGGCATCGCTCGCCACTACACGCGACTTTAGTTGTGACTGGGACGCGTTGACGAATACTCTGCTCGGTGCACGCTGCGCCGCCGTTGATCCGCGGCCTCGTCCTCCTGACATTGCGTTATCACTTATCACTGCGCGCTTATCGTTGTTCGATACTGAAACATCAATAGCCACGATATGACCAGCTGGATCGATGGTCATCGTTTCAGTGTATCCCTGCCCTTGAAGTGAGCTTATACTCGCACGCGAAGCTATTATCACCGATATTTACATAGAATTTGCAAGTGTAAGCTGCGTTTACGCACCGCGTAGGAAGCGATTTACTCGGATAACACGTAGGCTGTGATTATGGTGCGCTAAACTCGGTGTTGGACCTGTGGGTGTAATTTTTCCAAAAGACAGCTCCGTGATTGGCCGAGGATGGATCGGACAATGTACGGCAAGGTGCTGCCGGGCACGTATTACCCGTTCCGCTGCGCTATGAAGGAGAACGGAATATCGCCGGGCTGTGAGTATTAATTCAATTTATATTTCATCAATAACAGTGTATTGGCAACCTGGCAAATGAACGACGTTTAATTTTTGTTGTTAAACACCATCGTTCTCACCAATTTGTTTACTATCATGTGCATGTGTACCGTAATAGTGCGTGTTTTCATTACAAACGATTACGTCCACTTACGCTTTCGTTTATTCGTTCGGCACATTTATTTTTATAATCCACTCTTCGAGTGCATTGCATCCGTGGTGAATCCCGTCGATCTGAGGTGTGTTTATTTACTTTTTTTTCTTCAAATCGTTTGGAGTGTAGAAGTACCGAGCATCTTCTCTTTTGCAATTCTAGTGATCGTTGCCAACATATTTATAGATGTTTTAGTTGTGTTTGTCGTGTGTTGTGTCGCTGTGTATTAACTGGTTCGGAGGCGTTATGGATAAATTGTCATAGAAATCTTTTTAATTGCTTAATGTTACGAGCGGCCTTCATTTCAACGATCCCATGGTAATGAACAGTTTTTTTTTTCATTCAATTCTCACGGTAATAAAAAGCTTATTTACAAACTCTTGGTATACCTAAGTGCTATGGACTTTATCACTTGAAAAATCGCTTTTCGCGTAACAGATGACCGCCATGTGGCACTGTGCACAATAGTCCTGTTGTGATGTGTTACATAGTGTTACAGAGCGGTGTTCATTGTGGTCGCGTGTTGATCAAGTCCGGGGTGAGGTCATCGCGATTGTTGTACGCCAGGTTAATTTGGTTTCATTAGCATCAGTTTGCGGTTCTTCATCGCTCACTTTACGACTCCGAGGGTTGTTCTCGAACTTGTCCGTGCGATAGAAATGGAAAATTAAATCTCCTCTTTTATGGCTCTGTTTTGTTTACGATCCGTTCTATTAGTACCTACACATAGGTATATTTTGTGTTTTCGGTATAAGGACTACAGTTTTCAAATTTAAGTTTAATTGAGGT
>DWEJ01001471.1:0-12978 GCA_018245835.1 Mysoria sejanus stolli | reverse complement strand
GTTTTCCTTCACCGAATAGCAAGTGATATTTAAATTTAAAACGCACATTTTTAAAAGGTGCGCGCCAGAGATTTGAAGCCGGTCTCCCGGCGTGAGAGGTCGAATTTCAAACCACTAGGCTATCACTGCCTAGATCTTAATAATTCATGCCTGCCTTAATAATTCAGATCTTATTAGGAAAAAATAAATTAATATATGCACATCATAATAAATATATTCCTATTGTTTGCAGTTCTTCTTTTTTCTTCCTGATGACGACTTAATTGGAGCATAACATTGCACACTGAAGAATATTTAATCTGTAAAGTGATATAAGTAATGAGTAAGTAAAAGAAATCTCGCTTGACCTACGCGAGCTTTTCATATAAAAAGTGTTTTAATATTTTTAAACATGTCTGCTTAATGTCGGATAAACTTCGTATTAGAAAGGAACGTAAATATGAATGAACAAATTATAACACGTTAAATATCACAGCGTCATTCATTTAATTCACTTGCATACTATTTCATTCACACATTTACAAGGTACAAAATTAATTCTATGGAATGTACATTACATATTCGTTACAATTTCAAATGATATGTATTAACGAATTAGTAAACGGTGTTAATAAACTTCCCTATATGTTGATAGCAGTTGTTGTTTCTGGGCTGTCTGATCGCGGTTGGAATCCGGTAAAGCCGGTATTACCATGGACAGTTACAGAGTGTTGTGGAGCGCTGGTCACTTCTTGTTTTGCTGATGACTGCCCGGCCAATATATCGTTGATTCTTTCATCTAATATTTCATAAGGCTGGTGAATGAACACTGGAATTTCAATGGGCACTTTGACCGGAACTTTAACTGGCACTTTCACTGGGTAGGGTACTCTTACAGGATACGGTACTTTCTTCTCGACTGGATAAGGCTGGGGCACATAAACGGGAACCTTCTTTTCGACTTCCACTTTTTGTGGCACCAAAACCTCGTACGGTACAGGTATCTTTTTTTCCACTTCCACCGGATAGGGGACTCTTTTTTCAAAAGGCACAGGGATTGGTTCCGGAACCTTCACTGGGTATGGTTGTGGATAAGGAACTCTAACTTGCACGTGCCTTATCACCTCAAACGGTTCCTTCACCTTGACTTCTACTGGATAAGGTACTTTCTTCTCTACAGGGTACGGTTGGGGCACAAGTATCTTAACTGGCACCGGGTAAGGTACTCTTTTTTCTACCTGCACAGGTACTGCTACTGGCCTGTCTACCGCCACAGGCACTTGAACGGGATAAGGCACTCTCTTTTCTACGGGCACAGGCACAGGTTGCGGCACTTTCACTTCTACTTTTTGCACAATTGGCACACGATGAACTATTGGGTAAGGTTTGGGAACATACTCTTTTTCCACAACTTTTACGGGAATCGGTTGCGGCACTTTAATATGGACAGGGTAAGGAACCTTTTTTTCAACTGGAACCGGATACGGCCTGTCCAAAATTTTCACCTTTTCTACAGGTACTGGTACTGGCACTTTCTTTTCCACGGGATATGGCTTAGGGACTTCAACCTTATACGGCACCTTTTTTTCAACAGTTTTTATGTATCTGTGGTGGTGGTGGTGATGATGATGCTTAATCTTCTGGACTACCTTCGGACGAGAGTGGCTTCCTTCCGGTTGTAGATCTGGTGACGATAATACATATGGACTTACTTCTTGGACAGGTGGGCGTTTCTTTTTACGGAATAAAACCATCTTTTTGCGGCCTAGTATGGGGGAGGAACTAGGTGTAGCGTCTGCTAGCGGAAGCAAACTGAAGGATTGTAAAAAAAACGTTCCCTTCTCACGTGTTATGTCAAGTGGGTTGCTGTGGAAACCATCGGACCTTCTGCTTATAGGTGTTTGAGAAATTCTCTTTTTTGTATAATGTGATGGTATGATAGGCACCCAGTCGTTAGATTCAACTTTAATAAACTCAGGCGTGTGGGTTGTGGATCTTTTACTTGGCCCTCTAGTAACCCTTTTGTACTTTCGTGTGGTAGTTTCAAATGTTGTTGACGATAACGGGCTTTCTGTGTAGGCATATCTATAATGATGCCGAGTACCAGAAGCTTCAAGGTCTATCGTGTTGTTGTTCGAATCACTCGAATTAGTTGTTACAGTAGTGTTGTGCAGGGTAATGTTCATTTTCTCTAATATCCTCTTTGGCCATATCCTTTTTGTTCTCAAAATTCTTTGAGTCGTCGTTGTACTGGGAGCAATTGTGGTGGTGGTGGATATGTTAATGTTTAAAAACTTGGGTGGTTTTACAAAATCTGTCCTTACTCCGTTAATAGTTTGGACAGGCAGACTAAATTTAGGGCTCGTTGGCTTAACGATTGACTTGCTGGTTGACGTCACAAAGACTAATGGCTGTCTAGTTGGATGGGTGTAGAATGCCCTGTTGTTCTGCAACGGAATTACTTTTGGGAAGTTATAAACGGAGTTCGGATGGATCTTCAGTGGCTGATTTGTAAATATATGTCGTGCTGGTGGCAAATTAGGCAGCTGACCGTAAAAAGGTTGAGGCACATCGAAGAAAAATTTCTGTTTTTCCGGTATCAGATTGATTGGAGGTTTGCTCGGTGGTCGCAGAGTAGGTTCAAGTTTTTGAATCTGGTTTACTTTTAGTAACTTTTTCGTCTCATTTGGCTTTACGTACTTGGAACTATCTACAATCGTAGCAGCCTTAGGCTGTGATTCTTCGGCCACTTGGTCTGTCTTATCGTCATGGTGCACTGTCGCGCCACTTGCCTTGACGACGATCACCAACGCAATGATCAGGAATGTCGTCTGAAAATCAAAGTACGCTGTTAATTTAACATTTATAAAATGGTAATTCTACAAGATTCTACAATTCTTCTTCTATATTTTATTACATTTACATTTAAAATTATCGTAATAGCTTATAACCAGGTAATATTTTTCCGATTTGGATATATTTATTAATTCAAAAGCTGAATTATCGTAGTCACCGATGTAGCAGTATCTTTTTACAGAAAAAAAATTTGTTAATTCGTTAATTAGCTTTGTGTTATCAATAACTGATTTCAAATTTACTTGATGTTTTTGTAATAATATCACGCATGATAAACGTAACGTAACTTCACGCCTATAACCCCCAAAGGGGTAGGCGATTCACCAGGTACGTTTACGTCCCATTATGGAATAGGTGGTGAGCCTATTGCCATGCATCGGACACATATCCGGACTCCGAACCACTACTAAAAAATTTAAATTTCTCAAAAATTAATTTATTTTTTATTTCCTTCCTTACTAAAGAAAAATCATTATCACTAGAAGTTATTTAGTCGAAAATAATGTGAAATATTTACATTACCAATAAAATATCCATAAAAACCAAGATCACTTATCACAACAATCACCTAATTGTTCATTCATATTCACTCATGTGTTTACACTTTCACGTAACACTGCACTTTTGACATTTTGGCGCCAGGGTTGGCGCTAAAAGTTCACTATTTTAAATTCGTAGTGATGTACCTACCGATAAATGTTGCATAGTGCGGACGGCGGGCGATAGCTGGCACGTACGTAATGATTGGTGCAAGGAAGCGTAAACACTTAAATAGCATTCGTGTGATGGGTGGTTCGTTTCGGGACGCTAGCTTTCTCTGCCGATAACAATTTTAGTCGGTTTTAAATTTGTTTTATCCCATGTCCCATATCCCACAATTCTATCGGCTGTGGACTGACCAGATAGAAAAAGAAATAAATAACTTTTAATTAATGTAACACAGTGGTTTTTTAGTGAACTTAAAGACAAGACTTTCAGATAATCAATTAACTGCATAAAAATTATGTGATTCTGGCATTTTGTTTATGAGCACCTCAAGTGAATTAATATTTTTCTAAACTGAAAATTTATATTTTTAAATGAACATAATCCTAAATCATACTCTATTAATTAGTTTCGAAATAGAGTTTTTGTAACCTAAGATCTCGCTTATAATCCCCAAAGAAGTAGGCAAAGGTAGGGTAGGTAAAACCTAATTATTTATATTAAGCCGAATAAACTTAATGAGCCATGTTTATTATCTAAGTAGGTACTTATGTGTATTGAATATATATTTTTGTATTTAAACAATTACAAATTAATTAGTGATCGTACGTTATGATGGACTTTAAGATAACTCTTAATTTATATTTGTACGACGTTATTAATTAATTAGTTATGTAATTAGGTGAATGCCGCGTTGGTCGTGTTGATTGCAAGTGCGACTGACGACCGGGAGGTCCCCGGTTCGATTCCGGTCCCGGTCCCGGGATAGTAGCATTTATCATAATTGAATATAGAGACTTTCAATTATGATTATAAATGTACACACTTCATACGCTGGCTAAACCACATATCGCACCCCCTGTGCGAAACTGTCACTTTTGCAAAAATTACAAAAACGAGTTAAATATGTAATAATTGTCCTAAAGCACTCCTCTACTTGATGCGATAAAGTTACTTTTGTAGTACGAAAAGTTGACATTGTAGTATAAGCTATTCATATCATCTATCTTGTAAAGCCATTGTTTTGTGAGGTGTCAAAGTTTTAAATGCTTCTCCTGAAAAAATACATTTTGCATAAGTGGCAGTGACAGTGATATATTCTTGACGCACCCAAACCATTATTCAACTATGTTGAATGCCATGTAACTCCGAATAGTTATAATTGTTTTCAATTTCCTGTTTCCGTACTTCCGTACTATATAAGTTACCAACAATCAATGAATTATCGTGACCTTACACAACCAGGCCAGTATTTGCACGCATAGCTTTAATACATGATATGCGTCTTCAGTGCAATTGAACTCTCTGAGCAAGACTGACGTCTTTTTCTGGTAGCAATGATAATATATTTTTACTAAAATTAGGTAGTGTATTACTAAGCAATGTTTTATTGGCATTTTTGATGGTAAAAAAGTTACGATTCTAAAAATATACAAGAGAAAAAAAACCTTCAAAAAATGTAACTTCACGCCTGTAATCCCCGAAGAGGTAGGCAGAGGAATGCAGAACATTCCCCCGTTTCACCGGTTACGTTAAGATCCAGTATGGAATAGGTGGTGAGCCTATTGCTATGTATCGGGCACATATGTAGACTCCAAACCACTACTAGAATTTTAATTTTCATTTAGACTTTCTAGAAAATTTCTAAATTAGAAATATTTTTTTGTAGTGTTCGACCCGGGAATCGAACCCGGGACCTCCCGTTCGGCAGTCGCACTTGCAACCAAAACGACCAACGAGGCAGTCAAAAAAAATTCAATTCAAAAAATGTACTTTTCAGCAAAAGTGCAAGCAAGGTGAATCAAAACAAACCGCACATAAACCGATAATTTTAGTAATGAGCCGTAAGTTACGTATTGTCGTACCAACGCAAGATAAATAAGAAAGTAACAACTGATGAATTCGTTCCATCCGCTGTCATACTCAGTGAAGCGCATCAGAGGAATACTTAAGACGCCATGCTCGCACGACAGTTGTCTTAGAACCATGACTACACAATATCAGAATACTTAGGCGAAAGCGAGACCTGGAAATCCACACCATCAGCATCACCCACACATCAGTGTCAACCCATTGCTGGACATATGAGCTGGAGGCCAGGGTATTTAGCTGCATTATTGCTCGATCAGTCGCTCACCAAACACACGGCACCATAGGCAGTTGAGAACTGCTTGGGCTACTAAGATGTAGCTTGGGACCCCTTACTCCACACGCCGACATGAAGCAGTGTAAAATGTACTACCAGAGTTATCTAGTCAATGATATTATTATACTATTTGGTACTCCTTTTCAATGAGCCCAAATTTATATTCTAGACATACGATATTACTTAGTACTGAGTAAACGTAATATCATGTTAATCGATGGTCCCTACGTACAAAACGACATGTCAAAAATCGAAATTAACTGAAGAGCGTAATTTATATTCAAAACCTTACTTATTCTCTTATATGCGCTTATTTTATATAACATTATAAGCGCGACTTGGAAATTGGACGCAGGACTTCCAGATCGGTAACCACTAACAAAAAGAATATTGATTGATTTTGATTGGTTGATTAAAGAGCCGCTTCTTCAGTGTTCAATTTATATTATTTTAAATTAAGCAATCTCTTATATATTTATACTTATTTTACAATAAGTAAAAATAACGAAATAATAAATAGTTACATATATTACACATTATAGTAAAATTTGTGACGTTTTGTATCTTCGACGCGGTCGCAGATTATAAGTGGCAATTTAAGCATCAACAAGCACAGTCTGTTTTAGGATGGCTGATAGCTACCTAGTAACATATTTTCACTAGTGTTGTAGTGTTTTTTTAGAAGACACGTTAACCGATTCGTTGCTGATGGCATGACGGGCGTGTCGTCCATATCTTTTACTTGGTGCTGGTGACACGATAGGCGTGTCATTTTTAAATCGATTGTAACACCCTCATATTAAATTTTAGAAGGGTCTACCTAGAACAAAACTATCATGATTTTCCACGTTGATTTAATTAAGCCTAGTCATTTAAATTTTACTGGCACTTATTTGTTGTATGTATTTGTTTAGTGTACCAGATGACCAAACTGTCTATGTAACGTTATATGTTTATTTGAGAAACAAGTCAATATATCGCAAGGTATCAAACGTCAAACCCCGTCGCAGACGGCGTAGTAGGTATGCTACAAATGACCTGGCCACCCATCTGCTCTGGACCAACGTGATACTAAAAGGTTCTGCCAGCTCAAGTTAACACGAGATAAATGAATTTAAACACTGCTCCTTTTTCTTCACCAAAGCAAAACTTAACTAAAACTTAAATAACTACCTTTTGCCTAACTTAACAACTTAGACTGATACAAACAGATCATATGTGAATATACAGGAGAAAAGTAAAAAAACAGCACTGATTTAAATGATAATTTATATTATTTTATTACGGTACATGTAACGATTATAATACTATTATGGTAGATCCTTATGATCTTTTAGAAGAAGCGTCCAAAGTGAATGTACTGTAGGACGGTGTCGGATATAGATAGCGATAAGGCCGTCTTTTGTACATCATCATCATCATCAGCCTACTCTCAGTCCACTGTTGGACATAGGCCTCCCCCATAGAGCGCCACCGCGCGCTGTCCTCGGCTTGTCGCATCCAGTCTCTGGCTGCAGCCTTTCGCAGATAGTCATCCCACCTGGCCGGAGGGCGTCCGACACTACGCTTACCAAGGTCACCGATATAGCTCAAAGGATTAGCACGTTGAAGTGGTAATGGGCTGGTCATGTCTGCCGACGGACGGACGATCGGTGGAGTAGGTGAGTTCTAGAGTGGAGACAGTCTTTTGTACACTTTATCTTAATTTTTTTTCTGTATTTTGTTTTAATTTAGTTTCTGCATTTAGTAAATATATTAAATGACTAATATATGTATGTAATCATATTGAGATCATCAAGTGACCAACATTGTTAAGGCAAAGAAAATATTTTTAGTTCTGAACATTTCTAAATACAAATAATAATAATAATATCTTGGGACATCACACAGCCATCTGATCAAAGTAAGCGTCAAGAGAGCTTGTGGTATGGTAACCAGATGGCTTATAAATTACATATATACATATAAATATATGGAGTTTCTTTCGCCGCTTCTTCTCCATAGCGAAGCATTTTCCGAAGCGGTGGTAGTGGAACAAATACTTGTGCTCGGAATCGAACCCACGACTCCCGACGCAACAGTCAGGTTCACTAATCTCTGCACTAACGGGCCACTCAAATATTCCAACACAACCTTTTTCAAATTACAATTGGCTCTTAAAATCTATTTATTTATATTTTCACAAAAGTGATTGTAGCATCACAGACATCTACACTGATAATTATATATTTTTATACAAATCACTAGTTATTATAATATTATTTTACAATTTTTGAACACAATGTATACTTATCAAGAATCATTGAACAAATTCCATTTGATCAAAGTGTTTTTAATACACCCCAAAATAACATTAGTTGTAATATACACAAGCACTATTTTACAAAATATGGTAAATTACTGTATTTCTTTAAGAATCTTATATGTGTACTTGTTGTCTGAAAATCTAATTTTTATGATATGTCGAATTTCATCACAGGTAAAGGTTCTTGTGGCATCAGAGTTCTGTGCCCATAGATTGGAAATCTCCAGCGGATGCGCCCTGAGCAGTTTCGGGATATGTTTGAAACTTATCCATGGCTTTAACTTAACATCCAGTTGTATTGGCTCCTATAACAAAAACATGAATATTTTAAGATGAGGATATTGGTACTATAAACAAAGAGTACATCACTAATATATTAGTGATGTACTTCACTAATCTATTAGTGAACTACATCACATTAAGCTCTAAGGATGCTTATAGCAATCAATCAGTGTGTATATCTTTGTGTAATATCTTTGGTATTTTTATGAAATACTAAATTTATCTGTACAGGTAAAATAACACACCGGAAACAGTTTGTTGACCTCGTCAACAGTATCCTGGAAGCGTAGGGCCAGCATGTACACCAGGTCCTCGGGCATCAAGGTGGTATCAAAGAAGAGAAGTGTCATCATCTTCTCAATCAAAACACATACAAGTGAACACATGGCGTGTTCGTACATGCGGCCTGGTAGAACATCATGCCAGTACTCCTTCAACTTGCTTAGGTAGATGATCACCTCGTTGACGGACCTATCCACCGAGTCAAATGTCTCCTGCCTCCATGGTGACACTAGAAAAAAATATAATACTCATTAATTATAAGTGACACATTTTGTACAATTTTTAATAAATATTTGTCTGCCAACCCGCACTTGGCCAGCATGGCAGACTACAGGCTTAACCCTCTCGTTATAAGAAAAGACTCATGTTCCAACAGTGGAACGATAAGAGGGTCGGAAAAATAAAATAAAAAAAAAAATATTATTCAATCCCTGATGTTTCAATTCAATATTTGTTCTACAGCAGCACCTTATTTAGATTTTCATTTCTAATATTTGAATATTGTCTAGAAAATATGGCTTAGCAAAAAGGCCATTTGGGTAATATTTAATATTTCTCTATAATATGAATATGTGATTCCCATCTGATGTTCAAAATTCTGTTTGTGAAGAGATCTAGTGCAATACCTATGATAGACACAATATGATAACAAATTATTTGTAGTGGAAAAAATAAACATTTATATTTCTTTAAAAATATTATAACATATGCAATCTATTTTAATCTTATTTAAAATATTAATTTCTAATTAACTCTAAAATTGCTAGACAAATAAATAACCATCTACATTCTGTTATCAGAATATCACTACATTTAAGTGTCTACACGAAACACAGTTTTTTTTATCCCCAAGGGTGGTACCCTTGGGGTACCAACTGGGGTACATTGTAGGACAATTAAGACACAATTTAGTTTACACTGAATACACTGTCTCATTGATTGTGTTGGTTGCAAGTGCAACTGCCGATTGAGAGGTCCCAGGTTTGATTCCCGGGTTGAACACTATAAAATTTTCTAATTAAGATTTTCTAGTAGTGTCGGTTTGGAATCTGGATATGGGCCCGATGCATGGCAATAGGTTCACCATCTATTCCATAGTGGGACGTAAACATAAATGGTGGAATGTTCTGCACTCCTCTGCCTACCTCTTCGTTGATTACAAGGGTGAAGTCACATTTCATTTTTTAAACTGTCTCAAGAATAAACGGACTCACATGTCCTCTAATTGGTTGATGACTCCTCCCATTGACATATTAACATAAATATTGTTTTATATTACAATAAGGATTTTATACTAGTACTTACAATTCTGCAAAATTGTATCTTCAATCTGTTTCTTTGCCATATGTAAGTAAGCAGACATCTTCTCCATGCCAGCAACTCGGAGATCATAAACATGGTCCATAAGAATTGTGTTCAGACAATCAGCTTGGTGTTTGGGCAATATGTTCTTCCAAGGTGGGCCCAACAGTGTGTGGGCTAAGTAGTGGCAATTGTTGAAGTACAATGCTGAAAACAACTACAATACTTAGTGAACATTATTTAGCTAATAATTTAATACTTTATTACTTCTCTTGCTGCACTGTTTTGGCTTAATTTCAATTAATTTAGACTGCCTCCTTGGTTCAGTGGGTACACGAGTGACTGCTGATTGAAATTCTGTGTTATGTATTGTTGAATTTTTTGAACTTACAACTTCTAATAGTCACTTAAGACTCCAAATTTATGCTTGGTAATTAGCGGTAGACCACCTTACTGTACTATATTTAGTGTGTAAAATCAAACTTGATTGTTTGTTTAACTTACCAATATCCACAGGATTATGTTTGAGATTATCTTTGAATCGTTGAGGAACGAGGCATTCATACATTACTGCAATATCTTTGATATAGAGTGCCAGCTGCCAGACATACTCATCTGGTAAAGATGTACTCTCCACTATAGAGTTCATAATGATCTTAGCAATCTCCTTCATATTGGTAGACACTTTACATCTTGGGAAAAATAAAGGTATGTTCACATCATAACAAAACTCCTTATTAGATACATCTAAGATGGAGTTCTCCTCAACATTAGGCACTGTTCCCACTAACACAAGTCCATGAGAAATTGACACTTTTGTCAACTCCTTCACAACAGACAACAGTTTTTCAAACTTTTTATTATATAGAATGTTGTCTATTTTACCAGTATATTGTAATAAAGGTGAGTTGTCTTCTTTAATGTATTTCAGGTCAACTAAAAATTTGTTGAAGCTCTCCAATTCCAGAACAATCTCCTTGTATGCTTGATAACTGTGCTCACAGGATGGCAAGCAGTTCTTAATACAATTCTCAATTAATATACTACAAAATTCTTCTTGGTTGGAATCACCAAAGCATTCAAGGAACTTCATATCAACTTCGAGTTTAGAGCCCATTGTTGATTCCAAAAACTCAAACAGTGCAGTTAGATTATTAAAAATAGTTGGAATAGATGGTTTGTTTGTATCATTCAGATCTATTTTAATATTGAAAACTAAAGCACCAATATGGTCTTCGGTGAATATTTCACAGTTGTTGTTTATTATATTAATAAGTAATTTGTTAATAAAAAAGTCACTAAATCCATGCAATTCGGCGTTCATACGTTCAGTAACGTACAGAGCTTTGAGGACCTTTTGAAGGAATAACGGATCATTTTGCTGAACTGACAGTGAATAAGTTAGCGTATCGACACCTTCCTTAAAGTCCCATGTGAATATGCTCCTCCAGTCCAAGCTAAGATGCGCTGAAGAGAGGGCCAGCTGGGTCTCCCCTTGACTTATGATATTTTCTAGTGCTATTGACATTTTTTCCTCGAATTGTATATGAACGAGCTTTTTTTGCAGTTCAGTAATTTTCAGCACTGCGTCGGCGTATCTGTAACTCCTGTAGTCTCTGTCCGCTGCCTCCAACGTTAATATGCCGTCGACCACGGTGCACAAGTCGCTAAAATTACGTATAACTACCCCTAATTCTTCGTAAGTATCAACAACTATATTATCTTTGTGAATAAATTTGGCAAATTTGTTGCGAAAAGATTCAAATTCTTCTTGCAGGTCGGCATGCTTAGTGCACATGCTAGTTTTACGTTTCGAATAGTGCATTTGTTCTAAACTTCTCGTTGGATTGAATGTATAATATGAATCCAGAAAATAATTTTGCAAATCCCAAGATAATATCCGCAATTGTTCAGTTAGATCAACAATTTTAGGTTTAAGTTCATCTTGTTTTGTTTTGAGTTCTTCCCTGCTAATTTTATTCGCTTCTAATATAACTGTATTCAATAAACTCATTTTGGTTCGCTTTTCAGTTACTTTCTTACTTTGTAATATTATTTAATGCACAGCCTTTAAAAACCGTTACAATGATTTTGAAACATACTTTTTTTTACGGAATATTCCTTTTTTCAATTGAATTGTGGCTTTGGATTACGTTCTTTTAGCCTTATTCCATGTAAAAACGTTCTGGTTGCAATATTTAGAGGCGAGTACAAACCAGACACGTGCCTAGTAGTTCTAAAATAAATAATAGTTAAAA
Organism: Mysoria sejanus stolli; assembly: GCA_018245835.1. Lineage (NCBI taxonomy): Eukaryota > Metazoa > Arthropoda > Insecta > Lepidoptera > Hesperiidae > Mysarbia > Mysarbia sejanus. Next base: position 863 of record DWEJ01001471.1, on the reverse strand, counting down.
TTTATGATATATGGTCGCTGTAGAGTCGCCATTGAGGTAATTGTCTAGGGCGCTCTCGACATTTAATCCGCCTCTGGAAATATTTAAATTTAGATTAAATATTAGGCTCTGAATATTGACAGTTAATAAACATGAAAATCGTGAAGTCGAATTTAACTTATCTCACGCCAAGAGCGGATCCATCCTTGGCGCCAGCGGGTGGTCACATTTTAGATGTGTTCGTTCCCCAATAGTGTGTTTGCCGTCAAATATTATATTTAAGTTATTATTATATTACATAGTCAAGAACTATATTATAATAATTAAATATTGAAAGTAAGTAAATAAATTCTATACCGGGCGCATTTCCAAATTAAATTTCCAAAAGCCTTTACTAGAAAATATAAATTAGAAAAATCATATAGTGCCAGACTCGAGATTTAAACCCAGGACGTACAAGTCGTCCCGGCAAGTTGAATTTTAATAATTAATAATGTACCGTTATTTCTATATTGTATAATAAATTAACACATGCATAACAAATTTACACATGCGTAGGACGCATTCTACTTTATTTATATATGAATTTTCTTACAGAAATGTTTATTAATTAACTCTACTTAATTTGTCCGCGTCACCTCCAATTTCATTTTTGCGAGTTTGTTGATATTTGCCCTTTTTTACACAATATTGACGTGAAAATTAAAGTTTCAATCCAATGACTTACGATAATAAAAATAGTTTAATTTCTATACTTAAAAGCTTCAAAGAAGCATATATTTATGTCGATGACTACAACTTATATATGGACCAAAGGGCTGGTAGTTATCTCGCTCAGAGGCTTAGCCTTTTAATTCAGCGGGGTAATGCTGCTAGTGTTTTGG
>DWEJ01001470.1:0-12980 GCA_018245835.1 Mysoria sejanus stolli | reverse complement strand
CTATGGATTGGATTCAAATAATTTTGACATTTTGATACAAAGGATTAGGGAACGTCTGTCTTATGTTTTCTTAGAAATTCGGATCTCAAATCGAAAAATACAAGTCAGGTTGATTTTTAACTATGGCATAATTGTTTTTTAAGAACAAGAATCCTGATGTACATGGAGCAATTTGTATGAAAATGTTACCGAGCAGTCGAGCACGTTCATCATTAGTAAGCCTTTACTCTACAGACTCAGGTCAGCCCATGTCCTTTTTAATTGAATGTCTCATATGCAGTTCTAATTGAAGCTTCATTTTCTATTGGATCGATTTTTGACTGAACTTCTATTCAAATGCTACTATTTGAAATGTTCTCGAATGTCGCTTGATGCTAATTGAAATGAAAAATGTTTTTATTTGACATTGGCTCGGATTTTTAATTATTTATCAAACAAGAACGACTCTTACTTTTAGTGAATTACCGGCAGTATACACAAGCATATTTTTATAAAAACATATCCTTATGTACCCTATGAAGTTTTGGATCCGGGAATAATGGAACTCCGAAATGATAGCAATATTTTAAACGAAACGTGCGCCTGTAATCCATAAAGATAGAGTTACAGAAGTGTGGTACCTACACCTGCGTTTACGTCCCACAATGTAATAAGTTTTGAGCTTATTGCCATACACCCAGCATTATTTATTATTTCAGATACCTAGCTCTCAGCAACCACTAGAAATTTCAACTACAAAATCTAAGTTAGAAAAATAAAATTGTTGTTAGTCCATAGAACAACTCGAACCCAGGACCATTCGACCAGTATCCGAGCTTGCCATCACTTTTCTAATGAGTCAGATAAAGCGCAATACAATTTTAACGAAAAAAAAAAACAAGCAGCACGTAATAAATACCCGGGAATTTATGAAAACGAAATCCGTTGCAATTCTGTCTCTACTTCTATCCTTGTATATATTCAGCGATGACATTTAGAAGTAGTTCGATAACCTATTCCTTTAGTTTGAAATTCAAACCGCTCCGTAGGCATCGCAGATGGTAATTTTATGACGAACAGCGTTCTTCTACGCGTTTATCTTTAGACTTTTCTAGTAGACTGATACTATAGAGGAAAATGTATTATTTAATTTGGCAATACGGTCAGACGTATATGAAACGAAATGGAAATCAGCAGAAATGTGGTTCTATTGAGTTATAAGTCGATTGTCAGAGTTGTGTTATGTCAACTGCCAAAGTTGAGTTATAAATCAACTGTCAAAGCTGAGTTATAAGTCAACTGTCAAAGTTGAGTTACATGTCAACTGTCAAAGTTGAGCTATAAGTCAACTGTCAGCATTGGTAACGGATGGCAACAGCGGAGGTGTTATAATAGGTAGGTATACTTGACTGCCTCGTTGGCTGTGTTGGTTGCAAGCATGGCTGCGGATCAAGGAGTGCTGAGTACAAATCCTGAGTCTTTGTAAAACAGTGGAACTCTATAGTATGACGTAGACGTAACTGTTGAAACGTGGAAGTGTAGGTACTACTCTGTTCTACATTCGATTGCACGCGTGTATCACACGCGTGATATTACGTTTTTATGCATTTATGTTACAATCATTTCGAAAAGAAAGAATTAAGATAATATTATTACTTACGTAGTTTCACTGAATATTTACTTCGAAATCGGGCACAAAACGTGCAGAATTAATAAATGACATTGAGATAAGCATATGCTAATCGGGTTGCTGTGAGCAGAACAGAATTATTTGTAGTATCTGTCTCAGGCGATTTCTGACGCAATACGGTACATAACTTGCGCCATGGACGTCTCCATTTAATCACTCGACGAGTACACCTTTGTTTCACCGATTGCTGGCGTGCAGAGGACGATGCCTTAAAGTAACTATATTATCCATATAGGAATTACGAGTTCATTTAATCGCGGGCATGTAGCAGCGACTGTTGATAGAAGTAATACAACGACAGTCCAGGTAGCATTATTTTTAAATCCCTTAGAGCGAAATGTAACAGAAGAAAGAGGCGCTCATTAAAATCGACAAAACTGTGTTTTTTACATATGTGTAAAAGAAACCATGAAAATACACAGATTTGTCAGTCCATGTGGGAGCAGAGTACGAATACATTTCTTGACTCCGTGCCGGGATAAAAGATGTCGTAAGAGGCGACTAAACTCGGCACTGCCAGATCGTGGTATATGGTGTGCTTTGTCTAAGCCCAGCTACATGCCTTGGCTCCGGTGGCCAGCAGTGTAGGCTGTGCTCTGCGATCCCCAATCTGCATGCCCAGCGTGGGAATTATTTCTTCAGGGAAGGCTTACGTCTAGCAGCGAACTGCAATAGGCTGATGATGACGACGACACGGATGTGCTCCCGGATGAGTCCCATTTTATCGCTTCTTGACTTCTTTCATTGCTAGCTTTCTGTAAAGTTTCCCTGAACAAGGAGATGAAGTTAAGAAACGTTTGTTAGATTAGAGATTGTGAAGAAGCCACTAGAATCCACATTACTTTTAGTTTTAAAAATTTCCTTCCATGAAAAGCCATCCGAAGCAACATTATCGTAATTTTAATATTTTTCCAATCTAGGATACAAAAAATTTATTGTTTCATCTTTTACACTCTCGTCGTGAAACTATGCCACCGAGTTACTGACTTATTTACACTAATTGCTGACGCGTACTTGAATCTATAATAAAATTATTCTTTTAAAAGTTTTATAAAGTACATTTCCTAACAATAATAAGAAATTTATAATTCTTCCAGCTATTATAAAGCTAATTTGAACTATAAATATTACAGCAACATTGTATTTTTAATACGATATTAATTAGTGTTATACACTTTGCTTACAACACTCATTTCTGAACGTTAGCTTGAGTGAAGCACGGAATACTTAGGAAATGGTGAATTTTCTCGACAGCTTAAAACCAGGCTACTAAAATCGTAAACGTATATTTTGGACTTGATTATCCAACCCAGTGTGAGAAAGCGTTGTGAAAATGGTACGTTTCGTTAATAGTTAGTGGTATTTTCATATATATTGTTAATAAAAATGGCGGTAACTGTTTGAGGTTATGCGTTTCTTTTTCGGTTGCAGTCACACACAATATTGCTGGTTCAGCCGGGTCCCAGGCCGGAGACCCGGACCTACTCGGACTACGAGAGCGTCAACGATTGCATGGAGGGTGTGTGCAAGATTTACGAGGAACATTTGAAAAGGCGGAACCCCAATACTCCAACCATTACTTACGACATATCACAGTTGTTCGATTTCATTGATCAGGTAACACATTTCTTAAAATACATATTTTTAGATCTACAAATTGCCTGATAACCTATGGATTTCATTAATACAAGAAACCGAACTGATATCCCAACGGTCTTTAATTTTTGGATGTGTTTAACTCAAGACGCATATCAGGTAACGCTACTTTAGTCTTGCAGCAGAATAAGCTGCCCCCTGTATGTAAAGTTGGCAAGCGTTCTAAAAATGTATGTACATGCTATCCAATATTGATGTACATAAAAAAATGGAAACTTGTGATGCATTGCATTGCCGAATTTCTGCTAGTTAGTGTTTTCAGTTGCTTGTTCGAGTGGTTGCTGACATTACTGATAATCATGAAAGTCCGGTTCTGATTCCCGAGTTGGGTACTATTTGATTTTTCAACTGGTTTTTCTAGTAGAAATTTATAGATGTGACTTGGAATTTAGTACTGGACACATAGCTGTTTAGCCTTTTGGGGATTATAAGTGCGATGTTAGTTTTCTTTTTGTCTTTTTGAATAATGAGTAATAATAATAATAATAAATCCTTAACAGGGAATTTTTGTTTACAAAAATATTCCTAGTATTAACTACTTAACTTCATGCCTGTAATCCCCGAAGAGGTAGGTAGAGCAATGCATAACATTCCCATGTTTCACCAGTTACGTTTACATTCCACTATGTAATAGGTGGTGAGCCTATTGCCATGCATCGGGCACATGTCTAGACTCCGAACCACTACTAGAATTTTAATTTAGATTTTTCTAGAAAATATCTAAATTAGAAAAATTCTTTTGTAGTGTTCGACCCGGGAATCGAACCCGGGACGTCCCGATTGGCAGTCAAACTTGTAACCAACACGACCAACGAGGCAGTCCGGTCAGTTCAGTTCAGCAGGCTAGTATTACATTCCAATAATGTACATTATATTTATCATTATTTTGTATATGTTTGTATTGTTACAGCTGGCTGATCTGAGTTGTCTAGTTTACCAGAAATCCACCAACACCTATGCACCGTATAACAAGGATTGGATCAAGGAGAAAATCTATGTGCTCCTGCGACAGGCTGCTGGACAGAGTGAATGAGGTATAAAACAAGAGGGTAGTTACGCTCTCTTGTAAAACAAAAACCATTCAGGACCTTGATGGCAGTGTCGTGGTTGACTGAAACTGTAACAGTGAGTGACTAGTGTCTCTAAAGTAAACGTTTATGATAATTACAACTTTTTAAAAATAGGGAAACTTGAAAATGGTGTATTTTCGTACGGCCAGGATAGAACTAGCGTAGTGAGACAGTTATTCGTGTTTCAGAACCATTTTCAAGTTCACTGTTTATGTGCACAGAGTATAGTTGATTTTGATCATATGAGCAAAAAGAATTTCATACCTATAAATATTGGAAGAGTTATTACAATTGCATTGAATACTAATAGTCTCTTAAGGGTGCTTTCAGATTAATGTATTTTCAGTGTCACCTATGCTTATTTTAGCATACATTGTATATCAAGCTTCAATAAAACAAACAATAGTGTACACAAGCATTACTCACTTTGTGTCTGGCTCAATGTGGTATGGGGAACAGTCAGAGGTGGCTGGGTTGTATACCAGCGCAGCAGCACGCCATCCCATATGTGACTGGCTTGGCCTATATGGTAAATACGCTGTTCTGAAAGCAACCTTAAGTTTATGGTAAAATTTGTCTTTACTTTTAATAAAAACCAAGAAAACCATTTATATTAATTATATGTAATTAATCAAGAGTTAATTTCATAGTTTGTCTTTGAAATGAATGTTTTTATTGTATTAAAACTAATTGTAAAGCTTTCACTTAACTTAAGTCGTGTGTCTTGGTATGGGATTTTAGTGTTTTGAGTTTATATAAATGAACAAGTATCAGTAATATAAGTCAATTTTCAATAGAAAATGTTTTTTTTTACTTTGTTCTTAGACATTGTTTTTTTTTCTATTCTAGTATCATTAAAAGGAGTAAAAGGCCATTTTCATTTCACTCCTTTCTAAGAATGTATTGGTTTAAGTTTGTCATAGTCTTTGACCTTATCATATGTTTTGTTTCTTTTATTTAGTTTTCTCTCTTCATATTGATTTGTATGCATGTTTCTATATGTTATGGTTGAAAACTTCGCAATACGTTTTGTATATGTATTTTGTACATATTTTTATATGTTTCTGCAGTGACCTACTCAATAAAACTACATTAATTGCCGAAGTCTGTCCAAGTACTGGATAATATATAAATATTAAAAGTGCACTGAAACATAACAGACATGTAAAGAATAAAAGTCTATAAAAATAGTAACTATAAGATAAACGTTGGATAAAGAATTGATATTTATAGCATATTAAATAAATAGAACCCATATGAAAGCAAATGTCCTATGGAGATAAATTTGTTGTTATGAGCGTCCTGTCTGATTCCAGTTTCATCAGTAATATAAGTTACTGTTTCGTGTTCTGCAAGCTATTGATCTGTTTCCAATACTCTGGTTAGACAACCACTTTGTTTGCAAGAATGTTCAAATTGAGCATGAAACCTTTAATGGCATTGTGACATATTTTATATACTTGTCCTAAAAGTGTATGCAATAACAAGATTTTACTTATTTTTACTGTTGCACAAGAGTGAATTGTATTTCTGCACAATCCTGTGACATCGAGGGATGAGTTGACAATGGGATAACCCCTTGCGACATATGTGTCCCAGGGGGTTATCCCATGAGTCATTGTAATCCTAAGCTAAATGTTTAATATCATTGTAAGTGTAAACTCACCTGGCAAATATTAGTTAGATAGATAAAATTTAGTTACAAGCATTAATTAAGCCTTATAAATTGGACAAATCTGCAAAGTTCAAAATTCAGGCATCTGTGGGTAGTTAAAAAATTTACATAATGTAAGTTTAACATATAAAATTTTTATTTGTGTGTGTTGTAAGTTTGCTATATTATTGTGAATTGGTCTAGATTGTACAAAATAAGTTAATAATTTCTATGGCTAGGAAAGTCAAGTGTAGCTGGTAGTACCACATACCCTGGGGTAGTGAGATCCTGGTAGAATATGCCCTGGTATAACCCTACCGCCACTCCTATCTATATCATTGAACAAGTACTAAATTATAACTGTTTGTGACAAACAGTAATAATGTATTACTACAGTACTATTAGTAGTACTAGCACTAGTAGTACTAGCACTAGTACTAGTAGTACTCCTGATGTAGTACACAGCACTAAGTCCCTGTGTATTTAAATGTGCGTGTAAAGATGAAGTTTGGATATCAATACATATGTATATTAATACCTAACTTTTTATTATAACATTAGATTCCAACTATCCCTATATGAGACACAGCCTCAGGGCTGCTGCAATATGTGGGGTGCTTGTATTCATGCAAACTTCAATACAAGATCACTATGGAAAATTTACTGATAATCTGAGTCGCTTCTACTGCGCTATTAGCGATATAACAATAGTCTATTGGTAACTAATGCCTACTGCTTACAGTATGGTTAGTTTAAAAACCAGTCTAGTTGGAAATTCAACTAACTAGTGTAAGTTGATTTAGTAGTGTGTGTTGTGTGTAACCCGCTGTAATTAACTAGTCGCTTCGCTGTGATGACGTAATAGTTGGACGTGGCGAAGGCGGTAGGCTTGGTATTGGTGGACAGGGTCATATAGCTGGAAGGGTTCTTCATCCATCCAGTTGATTTCTGCATTGGTTACTTAAATGTAGCTAGATAAAGGTTGAAATAAAATAAGTGGTTTTTCTGCAGTTCGTTACGTTATCATAACGGAGTGCCTATTTAACTTGCGAGAGTTATAAAGCATATTATGCACTAGTTTATAACACTCATAGTATACTTCAACAATAATATTAATGACATGTTGAAATGTCTCTCTTAATTCACTTTATAACTATTACTTGATTAATAAATAGTTATTAATGTACCAGTACTTCACATTAATTGTTTGATTTTCTTATAGATTTAGATAAATTTAACTTTTGCAATAATAATAGCAATTGACTTTCCATATAGTAATAAAAAAATAATTTCGACGTAATACTTTATTTTATTTTCTACAGCAATTGTATTATTATTTCCATAGAGATAACATACAGATAGAGTAGGCGAGCCATACCCGTGTATGTCAGTGAAATTGTCTCGTTGATAGATAGAAAAAGAAAATGCATATGTGGTGACGTGTGAATTGCTGAGACAATAATTTACAGAACGAAACGAGAACTAAATTCATTTTCTTTCTCCCTAAGGACGAAATAGGTGGTTCTTGGCTCGCCTATTTTATGTGTATAATGACTATATGATTTTTTCAGCTATGTTTATTTATCATAGAAAAAATACAAACCAACCAACACAGAACAAATAATTATAAAAAAAATACAATAATTACAGACGGGATATTCATAGAATTTGTCGCTAATGTTTAAGACCGATATACTTATCTGTTCCTGTGGCGTTATCCAAAAACGACTAATCTCTCTTATCTATGGTCATATTTTAGTTAGCTTCACAGCATCGCTTGGAGGTGTTTTTCAATTTCTAACGTTAAAAAGTACCCTACTGACTAAAAACTTACAGTAAATAATAAATATGCGTTATATTTATAAACATTATTTACGTACTCACAAATTATATTTCATATAATATGATAATAAACGATTAAGAATATCTTAAAAATAGAATGATTTCATTGTAATTTATACCAGTTCAATTTAATGCTTTGGTAGTTTTTGATGATCCAGTAACACGAAAACAGCAACTAAACCTCTATCACACTAGCCGGCAGATAAGTGTATCGATTTTTTTTTTGCGATAGGGGTTGTTTTTTTTATGCCGTGATAATTATTTTATGTCATTTTATTTTGTCTTTGGCTCTTTCAGATTAGCGTGTTTTCGGTCCATTTAATTTCTTTAGACGTGCGTATATGTGTGCTTTGTGTAGCACCTATGGCTTGCGTGAGTGTATGGGCGCTAATAATGTCGTATCTGCGCGAGCCGTCCTCGCACTTAAGCGGACTCTGGTTCAAAAAAAGCCGTTTTGGCGCGCGAAATACAAGGCGCGTGTAAGTTCGTTTGCCAAAATGTGCGTAAACCGCGCAAAAATACGCTGCCGAGTCGTTGTTGTCATCATTATACAACACTAGTGCAATCACTGCCAATTTGATTTTATCGGTTTTTTTATAGGTTCCTCTAGAACCTTCTAAGGTCCTGTTGCGTTCGAGATACCTGATGTATTATTACTTGCATTAACAGTATGTATGTCATTTTTCTTACTCTCGTGTTATCTTGTAATTTGTCATTAGGTTTATGGTCCACGTGCACTGTAAATTGCCTTCGTTAATAAACATTTGATGTTAATGAATTGGGTGTTTTGTTTTCAAATATGACATTTTAAAAATGGAATAGTTTTGGTTGAAGCTTTATGTAAAACATTTTGGGCTTATTAAATAAATGTTTGTTTGTGTGGGTGAAAATCGAACTAACGACCTGTTCACTTATTAGGGTGAACTACTGGATCAAGAGCTCGGACGTTTCGAACTGAAGCTGCTACAGTAGATTATAAAATGCGTGGTTACAGCCAGCGCCAATTTTATTAATATTAAAATTATAATTGATTAAAAAAATCTTGTACTGTGTTTAGAATGTTTATTTCAGTGAGAGACGTTTACAATTTGGTAATGGATTTCTTAAGAGACATACACCTAGATATAACCTGTAACACTTACAATGATATTATAATTAATTCTGTTAATAATATATCACATGTATGAGAAATTGAACTGGACTTAGTTATACATTGGCCACAAGAGATGGAGCCACGTGTCATATTTCCCAAATGTTATCTATTTCGTCCCGTTTTCTCTATGTATGTAGACAGTAATTCAGAAAACGCGTAGACAAGATCTGTTAAGGTAAAAATATTTGTCAATCATTGTAATCTACCCCTTTAAAGACCTGGGCTGATCATATATACGATAACACGAGGCAGTCTGGAATATTTTATGAAAATAACCATTGAATACAAGCCACAAACAGACATGAGAGGTTATTTGGACATTCAATTTGTTTTGTATGGATGTTCGTGGCTTCTTTGCGCAACAACTAGTGGGAAATTTTACAACGGCGATATAACCTATAATTGGTATTTAAATAATAGGTTGTTTTTTTTGGCTGGAAAATTTGTCATTTCTGTTGGAGCGCGAGAAATGTCTTACGTACGTTTGTTTCAAACTATTCATTATTGTAACAAACGTACATCAAATAACAATGATTATGGGATGTTTAAAGTTAGTTAAATTCAAGACGTTGTTAAGAGCGACATGTGATACAACGTCTTTTGTATTTTGACAATAGTTACCGCCATTATTAACGTTACGCGTCCGTAGAGCGGAGTTGAAACGAATCCGCCCTTAGTTAATAGCGTATAATGTAATAAACTAAATCCATACCATCGATTTCTCACACACCTGTCAAATATATTAGTATTTCTTATTAATAACACTATAAAAATACATAAGATATAACTTGCCTAATCCATCAATAAACATTTACTAACAATAAGAAAAAAATGTACAGAATACCATGCAAAAGAAAATAATTATAAAAAATTCACAATTAAACAATGTGTTTATTTATAATCTGTTTGTACATTAGTGAAGTATTAAATTACTTTATGTATACTAATAATAATAATAATAATAATAATATTTCTTAAAATTAATTAATTCACGCAAAGGAATGAATGTATAATAATACTCGCATTTAATATAATGTTCAAAGCTGAATTGGAAGTTGCTCGGCTCGACTAATCGTTTCGATCCGCGAGCGTCGCTGTGCCATCAGAGACTGCTTGACTTATTAAAATATTGGTTATAAATGTTCTGTAGAACATGTTCAGAAACCCGCTGCTAGAGATCTAACAGTTATATCGTTATTTTTATCCGATTTAATTTGTACATTCGCAATAATGACATTTTGAGACAATATACCAGACAATAGTACCAACACGCACACGCACTCTGCGACTAGTCTTGAAAGAAATTTCTACATGTCTATTAAATGTAAATTTATTATATTACATCAAGTAAGCTACATAGATATTAGCTAGTGACATGAAATTAAAAAAAAATAACATCACGCTTGTATTTCCTAGAAGAAATAGGCAGGGTATAAAACACACCATCCTTTAACTAGTTACTTTATACCGTCCCACTATGGGAGTGTGCCACATTCTTCTGCCTACCTCTTTCGGGGATTACAGACGTGATGTTTTGATGAAATAGCTGGTGAGCCTATTGCCATACACCGGACACAAATGTAGAAGCGCAAGTCCAGTCCAAGCGCCAAGTAAGTATTTCAAGTTAGAAAAAACCAATAACACTTTACCCGCGGATCGAACCTACGACGACCTACAGATCAGCAGTCACGATTACAATCACTTCAACAGTGAGGCAGTCATTAAATTCCGAAAAAGTCGATGAAAATAAAATATTCATCCTCACAACGATAAATGACATCGTCTGAAGTGCAGGTTCTTTACGTGTGCGTATATATTCTATATACTTACTACATGTTGAATAAAATAGTTTAAATTTGAGTTTTGATGCTATTGTACATATTAATATTTGGCATGTTACTTCGTTAAATCAGAAATTCCACTTTTACTACATAACATTGTTAAACAACTAGTACTACCGAAAGGGATACTACAATCACGAACAAAATTGCATAACATTCAATTGAAACAGCGTTTTAATTTTTCAAATAAAACACGTAACATCGCGAACACAAGTACTCTTTTCAATATAAATTTAGTAAGAAAATAAACATGTTATTATTAATACATAAAACTCATAAATTTATTCTAACGGTTATAACTAGGGGGTATATTTTCATTAGCAAATTAATGCAGTAGAGAACCGGATCAAAATATTACACACATATACTATTTTCTTAATTGTATATAAAGGTAACACAGACTTAAACATAATTTCATCTTAATTATACAACAAATTGTGTATATATACATAAAATTTATGACATTATACAGGGGGTGTCATTTGATTGTGTTTTTGTCGCCTTAGGTTTTAAAACGAAAATTGAATATTTGCAGAACTAAGGAAGAGCGCTTTTTTAAATATGGTAAAACACATCTTAACAGCACATTTTTATGCCCGAATGATAATAAAATGATTCGAATTTCGAATTCCAGTAAATATGGTAAAGGCAGAAGTCAAATGACACCTTATGTACATTAAAAACAATTTTATATATAAAATTATTTTATAGATCTGTTAAGTGACAAAATATTTCGCTAAAAACATAACAAGTAACTTAAATTATGTGCACATAATATGATCGATTTCGAAAAGTTTAACTTATGAATGTTTTTATGAACTACCTGCAAGATACAACTACGCCGTAACTACATAATTCTATAAGAGATGGCGCCACTGTACTAAAGGGATCGATATGAAGGGAGTGATGAATGTGGAAGACGCACACCAGGTCTGTTAGGATAGAAATATTTGGCACTCAGTGCTCTCTGCCTACCCCGTGACGAACCTGGCGTGGCGAAGTAATAATAGTGAATCAATTTTAGTACTTAAAAGTCCTTATAAAGAGCAATATCGAACGACCTATTACTAAATACATATAACATTTTTACCGTATATTTTTACCTACACCTCTTGCTTACTGTTCCTGTGCACAAGCACCATATTCACAAACTACCCACATTACTTTTAAACAATGTTACTCATCGAGCATAAGACGCGTAATTCCGTACTGACAATCTTATCTTTCTTTGTCTTAGTATTGTCTGTACTTTTATAGTACAGACAAATACTACAGTTTTTTCCATTTTTTTTTATATTCTACTCTAGTATAAAACGAATTCTCCGACTACCCACTAAAGTGATAAATCCCATACTCTAACTCCGTGCTTGTGTACTGCAACACCGGCTTCAAAACTAGAAGAGAGATATTTAGAGACGACAATCATAACGTATCCTTAAAATATCTTCCACAACACATAGATAAAAGAACGATCAAGATTCAAAACTGTACAAGATTTTTTTTCATTTTCATCTACCCACATGTATTATATCCTTACTTGAATATATGCCTTTGATCACTCAAACGTCATCAATAAACTCGAGTTATTTAAGAAAAACGGCCTAAATAGGTAATTATAAAAACAAACAAAATGTGTAAACTACCCCCACTACCACAACTAACGGTTGTAATATTTGTGTACAGAAATTCCAACAGCTGACAATCAAATTTCAACCCTATTGACATGTACCCAAGGTTCACTCGTCGTCGTTCTTGCGGCCGCGCTTCTTGCGGCCGGGGCGCGGGTGGTTCTTTTGTATGTGCTTGTTGAGGTCCTTCTGGTTGAGGTACCTGCAGGGGCACAGGTTGCAAAGGAACTTGAACTGTTCCGGCTCGCCGTGGTGTCTCAGCACGTGGCGGTCCCGGATCATCTCCGAGATGAAGTTGCGGTGACAGGTGGAGCATTGGTAGGGCTTCGAGGAGTTGTGCGACTGTTGGCAAACGAATTGGAATTTACGATACAATATAAGTTAATATTATACCTACATACATGACTGCCTCGTTGGTCGTGTTGGTTGCAAGTGCGACTGCCGATCTGAAGGTCCCGGGTTCGATT
>DWEJ01001469.1:0-12984 GCA_018245835.1 Mysoria sejanus stolli | reverse complement strand
GTGACTGAACTGATGTGTACAAATGTCGTTCTATTTTTTACCCCATTATTTATTATTAAGTTTGTTTGAAAAAAAAATCAAGATTATCCAAGGCAAGATACCAGGCAAAAGAAGTGTGGGCCGAAAGAGAACATCTTGGCTAAAAATCTCCGCCAGTGGTATAATAAAAGCACCCGATCCTTGTTCCGTGCGGTCGTATCGAAGGTTAATGTCGCCCTAATGATCGCCAACCTTCAAAATTGAAGAAGGCACTTGAAGAAGAAGAAAAAAAAAATGTTTTTTAATTATTGCAACATGTAATAAGTAAGGAATAGGACTTGTGGTTAAATTATTTGTTGTATGAAGGTATACAGCCTGTATATAGCAATAAGGAGATATATGTGTATTTATTTTCTGTCTAATATTGACCCTTTTTGTAGAAAATTTAAACTTATTAAGCAATGAAGAAGACAGTTCTAATGTATATTGATACATAATTGTATCTTCTTCTTCCTCTTATATCTTCCGCCGGCCACATCACTGTATAATTTTTACTGGACTAATACTTTACTTGACTAATATTTTTGAGTTTTAATTTTTGAACGAAACCAAATCAACAAAGGGGTTATGTATTAAGCTTATCATTAATTGTATATTCCAGGTGAAAGATTTGAGGGCGGTAGAAGATGCCTTCGTCCCTGTGATCAAGATGAACTTTGATGGCATTGAAATTGATTTGTTATTTGCCAGACTGGCTCTCAAAGAAATACCAGGTTAGTCTTTCACAAAATAAAAAAGTTAATAAGCATAGTGTATCACCCTGGTAAAGGTAGATTTTAAACACCTTTAAATAAGTTTTGGTGAATAAAATGTCTGTTTCTTATTTACAGTTATCATAGGTGATATTATTTTAAAAATGCATATAACTAGTTTAATATCTAGATTGATCTTCGAAATGAGGGTAGCTGAAATCTGAGCCAATAGGTTATGTGCTGTTGATGATTTTACTGTAGGGTAATCCTATATAATTTTAATCATACTCGATTTTGCTGTAGAATTTTTTTGATTCCTTCATACATATTGTCACACCTATGTCGCATAGGGTACGGCAGAGCCTAATAACTACCACCTAGCAGTCTGTTTTTTGGACTTTTACATTCGTCGAAGTCGTGTGAGTATTCATCATTTTTTTTCTATTACACTACTTCATTAACGTGATGCTTGTCATTCCGCAGACTCGTTTGACCTCCGCGACGATATGCTACTAAAGAACCTTGACCAGAAGTGCGTGCGCTCGCTGAACGGCTGCCGCGTCACGGACGAGATCCTGCGCCTCGTGCCCAACATCAACAACTTCCGCCTCACGCTGCGCGCCATCAAGCTGTGGGCCAAACGTTAGTACACCCGCTCGTCACACTTGTGCTCTCCAAAATCACTCCAATACATGCCCGAATGGCTTTGTCTGCAATCTGTCTGTTATCTTTATCTAATGTCAGATATGTATAAATGACGTTTTTCTATGTGCTAATTGCTAGTTTGCCACAGACTCCCTGCTTAACTCCTGCTAACCTATTAATTATGTGTGATATTAAATTGTAATTATTATTTAATTGTAATTATGTAAATTGTGTGTAAGACATATACAATGATAAATAACCAGACAAATAGAGATTGTGGCACAACCCTATTTAATGAATATAAATGAAATAAAAAGCATTGAAACAATTTATGCACAACATTATTGATGCACCTTGACAATACACAGGTCTCGTACATACATGTCTCAGTATCTGTACTTTGATACAATAACAAAAGAATTTCTTCCTTTAGGTCACGGCATCTACTCAAACACATTAGGCTACCTCGGTGGAGTGTCGTGGGCGATGCTAGTCGCCCGGACTTGCCAGCTCTATCCCAACGCTTTGCCGGCGACGCTGGTGCATAAGTTCTTTCTAGTCTTCAGTCAGTGGAAATGGCCTCAACCAGTATTACTGAAGCAGCCGGACAATGTCAACTTGGGTTTCCCTGTTTGGGATCCACGGGCAAGCAATATCCATCTCCTAATATTAGCTTATACATTAACATTAGATTTACTTATTTTATTCATTTAAAATGCAAGAGGCATAGAGTCTTTGCAAAACATTTTTTTACAAATAAATTCTGTTTTTGAAATACATTTTCCGCAAAAATCTTTACTGAATATATCAAAAGGCTCTTGCATTTAAATGAGTCAAAATGACTCAGTCTGTAAATCTAGTGCTAAAGGAAGAAATATCCATCATTGATTTGTGGTATTGTGACTGATATATTTGTGTTTGTAAATATGTGTCTATACTGCTGTGTATCATTTAGAAACATGCATAGCATACTGTCATACTAGACTGACCAAGCTTTAAAACTTCATATAAAACTATGAAGTGATAGTTTTAAAGGTTACAAAAGCCTCTTTTAACCACACTTCTGCCACATAGGCATCATCATTGTGTAGTACTGCATTAAGCAGTAGTCCTAGAAATGATTTTTTTTTATTATTTCTACTATGAGTCTTGTTGCTAGCACAGATACATGTAAAGCCAAGTTAATGTATCCTTGTATATACCTATATTCGTCTTCAAATGTCTCTGTTGTGTGAAACAGAACCCAGAACTACACTGACATGGAAAGTCAATATCTGTAAAATAGGTTTCAGGCACTAGTTGTAGAGAGATGAACTGTAGCATTATATTTTAGTTGTTTGGAATAACATTTGTGAATTGTTCCAAATAGACCATCTGCCCAATTACATTGGAACTGGCAAATCACAAAACAATGGAACACCAACGGGGTAGTACTCTCAAATGTTATAATATGAATACAGTGTAAGTAAACATACTAATGGTTTTTTGCCCAATTGTGTTCAATGGTGCTGTGACGTAAAAAGTAAATATATAAAATACAAAGATTCTAAGTGATTAGTCTTTACTCTCTAACAGCGGTTTGATGGTGCCTTTTTTGCCGAACGTATTATCGTTCCACAATTGGATAAACCATTAATTGTTCTCCAATAATGATGGTTGTTTACTGGGACATAAATAAAAACCTATTATCTACCCTATTTAAAATACATAATTACTGGCAAAGCCAACAGTGTATGATACATTTCTAATGTCACGCGTGATGTAACGTGTCGAGACATTACGTGGCATCCAGTTGTTGCGTGTCATAAGCGAGTGGAAGGGTTCCATTGTTTTTTTCACAGAGAATTTTGAATGTTATTCAATTGTAAGAAATTTTTTATATTATATCATATTGGACTTGTTGATAATAAACGAATGTCATAAAATGCATGAATTGTTTGTATTTCAACAGATAAATGTATCAGACCGGTTCCACCTAATGCCAATCATCACACCCGCCTACCCTCATCAGAATTCCACCTTCAATGTATCTGCCTCCACGAGGACTGTCATCATGGAGGAGTTTAGATTAGGTAAGTTTAGAGTATTCTTTAAAACAATACAGTTCTTTAAAATATTATCCCTTTTCATATTAAGTTTTATAAAAACAAAAGATTAAATGAAGTTTCACATCTGATAACATTTCAGTATATATGATACGAATCAAGAAGCATATACTTAAATTCAATTCTGATTTGTTCCTCATGAAATTCTATAGTTTGCTTGCAATGTAAAAATATTGAAATTTGGCATATCGTTGCGATGTTTTTTCTCCTTATTTTAAAACAAAAATTAATGTAATTTATATGTTCACATATTTTTGAAAGAAAGTCTTATTTTGACAATCCGTACCGAAATGAGAATTACAGTATTTTCATTAGTGGGCTCGCCGCCATCAGTGAAGTGATGCTCTTGTAAATAAAGTCACTTCGTTACAAATTTCCACCTCACGACGTGCCGATGACTAATCGGTGCACGCACCGCCCGGGCAGGCTTAGCTATAACGGACGAGATAATGCTGGGCAAGTGCGGCTGGGAGCGGCTGTTCGAGGCGCCCAACTTCTTCGCGCGCTACAAGCACTTCATCGTACTACTGGCGTCGTCCGCGCACGCCGTGGACCAGCTGCAGTGGTGCGGCCTCATCGAGAGCCGCATCCGCCACCTCATCAGTAAGTGCATGCACGCGCGCACGCACACACACACGTACACGCACGCGCACGAACGCACGTATACATGAGCACACACTGGGATCCGCTGATTCGGTTGGTGACTAAAACGAATACATATCTTTGTTACACCTTTTCGAAACAGTAAAATTGTTGCACAATATTAATCATCCATATCATCATGTTTGTGATCCTCAAAGAGGTAGGCAGAGGACTGTAGTACTCCCAGCTCTCACCACTTACGTCTACGTCCCATTATAGAAGAGGTGGTGAGACTATTCCCATACACCTGGCACATTCAAACTCGAAGCCACTACTGAAAAAATTCAGTTACATAATATCTGATAGTTTCCGACTTCGTATTTGAACCCAGAACCTCTCGTTCGGCAATAGCACTTGCAACTAACACGACCAACAAGACAGTCAGATAGGCAGATTTATCATACGATATACAATAAAATATTTACTATATCATAGCACACGCACCTTTAAATTCATTGTGTACTGTTTTTAAATGTGTAACGTGGTCAAATGTTTAACAAATCAAAGTGTCAGCCGGTAGGGTGGCTATACCTATACACCGTTCAGAGCGGGAAAAGCGGACACGCCGTTCATTATACTCGGCCGTTGCTTGCAGCCACGCTGGAGCGCAACCAGCTGATCACGATCGCGCACGTGAACCCCGAGTGCTACAACTCCGTGCCACTCAACACCAACAACGGCCAGCCGCTGGCGCTGCCGCCCGGTACTAGATCACACCAGGATAATATATTATATAATAGACTATATACAAGATAATAAGAGTCTGTGTCGAGCGAGGCTTGTGGCTCGCCAGTACAAAAATGTCCGTAGCGTTTCCTCGCGACGCTGGCACGGGCGAAGTCTGTAGACGGTCGCTAGTGGCGAATTCCTTGAGCGTCTTCGACATTGAAGGAACGTTAAGCAATAGTTACACTGTGTTTTTTCAGTAGCTATCGTAGTATTGCCTCGTGTGCAATATATTATATAAATTTTAATTACTATAAAAAAGGTCGCTTAATGTAGTATAACTAGCAGTAATATTACAATTAATTAGTAATTTTCTACCCGACACAAGGAGCTTTCGGGCTCATCACACAAGTTTTCGAGCTCCGCGCGGAACAGACAGACTATCACCGGCTAATTCGTCAGCAAGACGCGAACCAAAAGATCACCCGCTCAGTCACCGTACTATACCATAATTATTTAATAAGATTACAAATATGTTATTTTACAGATGCCCAAGTGTCCACGGAGCCCGCACCGGAGGTAAAAAAGAATGAAAATGTTAGTAAAATAGTTGTTTTAATTCCCATTTAATATTTTTTATTAATCAAATTAAATGTCGCTAAACAGGTTTGAATGTTTTCCCATTGAAATAGGTGTCATTTAGTGCATGTGTTCATGTGTTCAGGTTGCATCCCATGTGTTGGTCTTTTTGTGCATCGCCTGGTTATGATGTCAGTTTCTTAACATTCCATCACTTATACAAATTAAATATTACATTTCATAAGTTTAGCATTTTCGTTAATAAAATCATACATTCTTCTAAAACTTGATGTATAAAACTTAAGTCATAATAGATCGCTAATTCACTTCAATTTATAAAACTAATTTACTATTGACATTTTATAAAAAGTGAACACTTAACGATCTTATGACATGGAGCATCTTTATTTAGCTTAGCTATACATTCTAATATATTATTTTACAATGTAGTGTATAATCTATCATACGTTTGACAAAGAGTCTGTTAATATTTGAACAAAATACAAGTAGGTTTTATGTTTCAGACTTCACCTCAATTTACTTCTCTACTTCCATTATTCGAATCCTACTAAATTGCCGCAGTTAATGGGGAATTCCCATTCAATTACTGACATAATATAGCAAGCATTCGTATTTATAGCTATATATATAAATGAATGGTTTTGATACTCAATACTAAACAGGCACCTACTTTATTAGCCAAAGCGTTTAGTTATATTAATATAATATGTAAATATAATTTTGATTGTAGAAACCGAGCTGTATATTTATGCGCAATATGGGGATTGTATTATTATAAAATAAAATAATATGTTGGGTATAACAATAATTAGATTTTTCTTTTTCGTTATTATTCTATTAACATCGATATAACGCTCTCACGGGAACGTATAAAACCGTACTCGATTTGCAATGTGCCTGTTTTGTAAATGTGCACAGACGGTGTGTGCGCGTGTGTATGTGTATATTTATGTATACATAACATTATCATAGCGCTGCTATACACACAAATAATCGATTTTCAGTAGTAGTATAATAAGGTCACTAGAATGGTCGACCGCTTCTGATTGCAGGGCGAGATAATAGCGAACGTGTGCTCCATGTGGTTCATCGGGCTCGTGTTCGAGAAGACCAACGTCAACGTGGATCTGACGTACGACATCTCGTCGTTCACGAAGGCCGTGCACTACCAGGCCGAGCACACCAGCATGCTGCGCGAGGGGATGACCATTGAGGTGAGCCACTGGACAACAGCGTATAATAAGTCTCGTTAATATTACACGCTATAATTGTGAACTTGGCTATACGAAAGATTGTAATGATATCTGGCAAGTGTATGAAGGTGTGTGAAGCATTTCATTTCACTACGTTCCTAAATTTCACTAGTTAATTTATACATCCCACTATTAAAGGGGGTTGAACTTCTGTATGTATAATATCTGTTATAATATATATAAAATATTATCTGGTCTATTTCCTGTAGAGGTAGGTCCAAACTGAGGAGAATTTACACTATCACGTTGTCCACTGTCATTAAAGCGCTATACAAATTTATACAGCTTTAAGTGGCTCCTACTTGAATATTTAAAATCAATCGATGTACAAACGAGGCGCTCATTTTTAGAAGACACCGAGTATTAAATGAGTGTGTCGAGAAGGCATGTGCAGTTTGAACGTCAGCGATAAAATTAGCAATGACGCGACGAGAGAACGACGTGGGATGAAAGGACGTATGATTTATGAAGCGAGTAAAGCTCGGCTCGCGGCCGCGCGGCGAGTATTGAGTGCGGTGTGCGCAGGCGCGCCACGTGCCGCGCAAGCTGCTGCACCAGTACCTGTCGGCGTCGCTACTGCGGCGCGAACGCTCGGCCGCCAAGCGCAAGCTGGAGCCGCCGCCCGCCGCCGGCAAGAAGACCAAGCGCCTCTCCGAGAGCAGCGTGAGTACATACGGCACGTGGCTCTTGTATCTGCCATTCTTTCTACACATCCTACGACCCCCCATCGATAGACTGTTTTTTTTTATAAATTAAACACTTCATAGTCTTATTCACACAAAGCATCTTCCTTTTATCTGTATTACCGACGCGATCGACGAGTTTGGAATCGCCTGTACTGCGTAATGACCTCATGTCTTTTGTGCGAATCTAGCATAAGAATAAAATTATTTTTGACGTTTTTAAGTTTGAAATATTTTTTTAAAATAAAAATGTACATATGTTTCTACAGACCGAGGAAGTGAGCTTGCTGTCCTACAATGAGGACTCGAACTCGTCGAACATGTACGAGGTAAACATTCACAACGGCGCCGCGCCCAGCCTCGCCGCCGACGACGGCAAGGGCAAGGCGCCGGACAAGCCGCTGAGCCAGGTGCCCGAGCACAGCCCGTCCACGTCCAACAGCATAGCGTGCACGTAGCAGTACGAGGAGTGGCGGCGGCGGTTCATCTACGGGCCCAACGTCGCCAAGAGCAGGCAGAAGCGCGCCTGAGGACGCTCTAGTGATAAGTGTACAGTGCGGACGCGGGCGGGGCGCGGGGGAGGCGCTCGCGCTCGGCGAGAAACGGTCACTTGGTGCAATGTGTCGCGCACTCTGCGCCGCGGGGACGACGGTGCCGCGTCGGCGGATCAGGAATACAGAAGTTTTATATCGTATATTTTTTATTTATTCGTATATGAATGTTTAGATGCGGCACCCGAGCGACATACTTATGTAAGTCTTCAATATTTGTAGATTAGTTGATGCATTTTATCGTGAAAATTGAAAAAAAAGGAAATAACTAGGTATAATAGGTGTTTTTTAATTATTTGAATCTTGAAAGGTTCCTCCTCTTAGGTGTTGTTTAATTGCAGGTTGTCGACGCAAGGACAACTGTTCGTGTCAAGTAAGTTGGGTTCGGTCAGTATTGACTTTTACTATGCTCTCTGCGAGGGAATCATCTGAGCAATGGAACCACGCGGCGCGCTTGGGCCCCGTGGCCTCCACTGATATATTTGAGCATTGATCTGTGATTGTCTCGCAGCGAGCCTCACAGTACAAAGTGGAAGAAATCATTTATTTGTCACGGTTTAGTTATTAGTGATTACATATAAAAAGGCTATATTGATATGTTACACAATGCCTTGTTGTAAAAAAATATTAGATGTATGTTTGGAAAAATATTCATATTGAAAAGAGAGAAAAAAAACACTATTTCTTCTACTTGTCGAGATTTCATTCTCTTTCATCTCGCACGGATAATTGATTTACAATTTTTAATGTATATGCATCATTATGTTTTTTGAAATTTTATCTGTAGTAGCAGTTAAATAGGTGTTCCGATAACTACTTGATATTATATGAAATTTAATTAAGTACTGTATATAAAAATGAATGTTCAATTTGTTTTTAAAATACACAGTGATGCAAATACAGCAATTGTTTTTTTTATTATTTTTATTTGGTAACCCTTGAAATATCTCCTGGACGCATTATTTGACGAGACTGCCGTGAAAAAACTATAGGATTGTCTATAGGATTTTTTATAGCGTAATTTCGTACCCAGAGAAACAATTTATAACAAAGGACGATCTCGTTCGCGTATTTTCGATGTTGCAATGCTTCTATATCTAAAATAATAGTAAAATTATATCTAATTTCGTTATGAACATTTCTGGTAACATGATTTCTTTCAATTGAGATTCACATTTGTTTCATATTCACATCTTTATTATGGTATCTTTAATTCACAATTCATTCAATTGTAACTAAAACTAATACGAACATAATATAATCATTAATTTACAGATAAATGTGTATATACTTCCTTCGTGAAAGGAACCTGATATTTGCTCATTAAATTTATAGAAATGTTTCGAATGGATTTTTATTTTATATTTGTGGTTATTACTAACCAGCTTGACATTTATTATTATCTGAGATATCGATGAGTGGTTAGTTGATTTATGTTCGTCAAGGCAAATCTCTTCTCTCAGAGAATTATTATTCTGTTCTGGTACTGTAGTAGTAAAAGTACATACCTCCTGTGTTTTGTAATTGTTGAGACGGAAATAATAGGAAATAGAAATTTCTAAGATTAAAAAATTAACTCCTTGATGACTTACACTTGTTTTTATATTTTTACTTTATTACATTACAAAAATTTCTACATAGGTTAGGTGTTACACTTGTAGTATGTATGAGTTATAATAGTACAAAACATAACAAAATAGCGTTCGAGTTCGTAAGAGTAATAAATTTGATGTAGTATCGAAGAATATAAGGCCATTTGTTGATAAATGCCATATACAACAAGATGATACTTTATATTAAGATGATTGTAGACGTTACAAATTTGCTGTCACTCATATACCTTACCCCCACCTATAGCCCACAACGTTAAATAACGTAACGCATTTAACGCTAACGGCATAAAATAACTAGATATCATATAACATTTGACTGGTGTTCATTAGGTTATATTAAACTACAGCAGCATTCTTTTAAGTACCAACCAATCTCAGTATAAGAAATCATGTTATTGTTGCACTTACAAAGTATAATTAAATATTTTCTATTGAATATATTTTAACTAAAGATGATTCCATCTAGGTCTTAAGATACAAATGGTAGATGTCGTTAAGGACCTTCTCCGTACAGTAAGTGTATATATGTATGTTAGCGAATTATTATATATCGGATTATGTATCTGGAAACATGAAAGAAAAAAAAAGAAAATAAAGGATATATATAAAAGTTAGCTTTATTCGGTCACAACCTTGCCCCCGTTCCCCGCCCGCGCCATTGTATGACCAAATGTATGTAAATATGTGTGTGAAGTATATGTAGAGAACAATACATTGTTTTAAACCTTGTTAAACATACATTTCAGTACTTGGAAATGAATAAAGACGAGTAAACTAACTTTGGGTCAGCGAGCTACGTCCTAGACTGTATCTTATTGTTAATATTATATGCAGTCGAAACCAAGGGAAAAGTTATTACATAAAACATGGTCTTACGATATCTTAAAAAGCCGTTAAACATTTTGGACAGTGATCTCTGGTTATAGTAAACATATTTCTCAATTGAAAATAGATGTCTTTTAAAACGTGAAGTTAACAGATAGTAGCCAATAAATATAATACACTATTCTATATTAAAATAATAATATATTTGCTAAATAAAAATGGTGACAAATTTAAAAAATATTTTACAAAACTTTGAAATACTATATGACAGTTTAATCACATTGCTTACAATTTTTAAGGCAACTAACATTTTACATCTATGAGGTTACATTTATTGTATCAGCATATTTAAACGCCCGGTGGCTGAAAAGATATGTTAAACGAGTAGTATCATAGCTTAGTGAGCAGCTCTTTCGAGTTTTCGTTGATTAAGAATTGTTTGCGGAAGACACGTTGACCCTGCAATATGTTTCCAAAAAATCAGCATCCCTAAAGTCTGTATTTCCATGATGCACGCTGAATTGTTTCACTTGCTGAAATCACAGTTATTTATATTAATTCGCGTTTTGATTTGTTTCTTTTCTATCTTATCAACGTAATCATAAATAGCAATGGTATTGTAATAAATTCGTTTTAAATCTTAAAATCCTAATCGAAGTGGTGTGTCTTCAATTCGTTTATCATTTTCAGGGCCTTACATTTATCGAGAATCACGAATACAACCCTTTTTATTTAATTTAGTAGTTTTAAAGTCAAGAGTTACTTAAAATAATAATAATAATTTGTTTATTTTCCTCACACTTATAGGTCTAATTACTAATACTGGATAAAATGGAATTTAGTCAAATGATTTGGACTGACCGCTTCAGCCCTTTTCCTAGCTTCTTTCTGTGCAGTCTTCAACTCCAGGATATCATTTTGAACGGCCACACTCAACTCCTGGAAGGGAACCGGCTCGGTTTTCCAAAACACATTTTGGTGCTTGCTGGTACGGTTGCGCCGCTTATGTGTTTGCAAATGTACCTGAAAATGTTATTCATCATTGTAACAATCGAGCATGTTAATAAACCAACAAATATTAGCAGGTTAGTGCAAGATTCAGCTTATTTTGAATGTTTGATGCAATTATAAAGTAAAATCCGAAACGTAAAATCACGCTTGGAATCTTCGAAGGGGTAGACAGAGTAGTATAGTACAGTCCCACTTTTCATCAGTTACGTATATGTCCTACAATGCAAAAGAGGGAGAGCCTATTGAAATGCACCGGTACATTTCCTAACTCCGAGCCATAACTAGAAAATCTAAATCAGAAAAATCCAGTATTGCCTGACTCCGGATGTCCCGGTCGGCAGTCGCACTGGCAACCAACACGACCAACGAAGTAGTGAAGTAAAATATTTTATACATTACAAAGTATGTAAATGTGTTGAATATACACCAAATGAACTTATACATTTCTTTTAGCTTATGTCATAGTTGCTTATGTCAATAAGATCAGCAAAAGAGACAAAATATCTAAATACAATACATAGGGGTGAGGTTGAGTCGCGACTCACCTTCTTGATGTGCGAGTTGACCATGGAGCGCAGGTGGAAGAGCGCGGGGCACAGCGGGCAGCGCCGCGCCGGCGCCGTGTGCGCGCACAGCGCGTGCTGGTTGCGGCGGTTCACCGACACGAAGGCGCGCCCGCACACCTGGCGCCGCGACCGTATATACATCGTGTTCAAAAAAAATTTTACTACCAATGAGGAGTAAAATGTTAAATTTTTTGTTTTATTTCCAGAATCATATAAGTATTTTTCGTTGTTTTCAAACGGTTATATTTTATGGGATCATATTTTATGAATAGAGCGTAAACGACTTCGTCTTAATCTAAAAATGTGCATTCGATTTTAACACGTTGTCATACGATGTATTTTTTCGACAATCAACACAGGATAACTATTGTTTCATATTCGCAAAGCCGTTGAAATTGTTTGATCTCCGACATGATTAATATTTATGATGTAGAATTCAATTTCAGAGTATAGAGACTAGGCTGACCTCGCACACGTAGGGCCTCTCGTCGGTGTGCAAGCGCTCGTGCCACATCAGCGAACGCTCGTCCACAAAGCTGCGCGCACACAGCGAGCAACTGAAATTTTTCTTCTTCGAAGCCGGCTTCTCTTTCAACGGCTCGTTTTTACCGAAAATAAAATTTTGCCTGAAATGAAACACGATTAATTTTAATGACACAAATGGTATTTGAATAAAATGAAATTCCTTCGAAATGATGGTAACATTTTTACGATCATTTGGAAGGGTTGGATTGTATTACAAATTATGTAGTTTGTAATACAATGTAATACGATTGTATTACAAATTATGTAGTTTGTAATACAATCCAACCAGTGTTTAAGTTAGAAAACACAACTACTAGATGTCTTCACTACAAAACCTCATAAATGTTTCAAGCGTTATGACAATTAAAGATATAAAATTAACCAACATTAATTAAAAAGAGCATAGTTGAGTTATTTAGACATTTTCTATTTTACCCTTCAACTCGGTGCTTTTACCATTTCATGCAACATGCGACAAATGAATATATAACATTTTTTTTTATCTTCACGCCTATAATCCCCGAAGAGGTAGGCAGAGGAATGCAGAACACTCCCACGTCTTACGTTT